>WHPZ01589579.1:0-23279 GCA_016617965.1 Macrosiphum rosae
TAAATACTTATTAATTTAAAAATATTATATATTAAATTATTAAAATATAACAATATTATAATATTTTTGTCCTGTATTTTATTTTTTTAAATATGGTCACCCTATACTACACCATTCAGAAAAGCGATCTATATCATCCTGTAACTCTTAACAATTTTTAGGTGTATTAATTGGGTTATACAATTTTAAATCATCAGCAAACAGCAGAAATTTGGAATATTTAAAAGTTTTATCTAAATCATTAACAAATAATAATAGTAGTGGAGATAAATGTCCTCCCTGAGGCACACCGGAGGTAACTTCAATAGAATCAGACAGAATATTATTAACTTTTACCCGTTGTCGTCTATTAGATAAGTAGGACTTGAACCAACTTAATAATGTACCATGTACACCCATTAGTTTAAGTTTATATAATAATATTTTAATATCTACAGTATCATAAGCTTTTTTAAGATCTGTATAGATAACATCTACTTAGTCACCACTCTCTACTGTGGATATTAAATCAGAATAAAAAACTAATAAATTAGTACTAGTTGATCGTTTTGACCGGAAGCCGTATTGATTAGATAAAAGAGTTAGCTTAAAAGTGGTTGTTAGTTTATTATTTATAATTTTCTCGAATAGTTTTGGAATTACACTTATTATTGAGATTGGCCAATAAATTGTGATGGATCCTTTATCACCAGATTTGAAAATTGGTGTTACATAGCTTAATTTCCAATTGTCGGATACTTGATGATATAGACAATTGGAAGATAATAAATATAGGAACTGATGCGGCATATCTACAACGAAAAGAAAGCAGGAATTAAGTCAAGACCCGGAGAAGGGTTATTACCAACTTGAGTAAGAGCTTGAAATATTTCACCCAACGAGAAATCTACATTAGATACATTTACATTACAATTATTACTATTACTATTATCACTAAAATTAATAAGTGTTGATTGTGTATGTTTTAAATATACAGAAGCCAAATATGAACTAAAGATATTAGGAATATCATTTATATTGTCAGAGTGGAGGTTATTATAAGTAATTGAGTTTAGTATTGGTTTTGACACTTGTTTGTTTATGATATATTTCCAGAAGTATCTAGGATCATTAATTAACGAATTTTGAGTTTTGGTTAAATAATTAGAATAACAACATTTAGATAAATTCTTACATATTTTTCGGCATCGGGGAAAATTTTTATAATCCGATTGATTTTTAGTTGATTTATATATATTATGGAATTCTTTTTTCTTATGAATATACATTTTAAGATCTCTATTAAACCATTGTGGGTAATTATATTTTTTTGGTATGTATTTAGAAATAAAATTATAAATTTTATCATAGAATATGTTTACTATTTCATTAATATTTTTATTTTCGAATAGGTTGTGCCAATTAATAAGTCCTAATGACCAGCATATTGAAGTATAATCGGCTATCTTGAAATCATAATACCAGTTCGAATCAACAACATGGTTAAAATCGCTAGTAACATCATAGTTACTATGTATGGAAAGTGCTGGGTGGTATTTATCTAACGGAACTAATAATTCATCACAAATATTAATTGTTGTTAAATTTGAAGAAGTAAATACGAGATCGAGCATTGAGCCCTTAAAATTTGAATGCGTGTTAACTTGAAAAAAATTATTATAAGCATAGATATCGAAAATTTCATTGGCCTGGGGTGTAAGTATGCTATTAGTAATGAGTACGGTATTATCACTGGTAATTACAGTTTTCGATAAATTGTAGTCATCGGCAACAATGTATTGCCAAACTTAGATAAAACCCAATCGACTGTTTGAGCGTGTATTGAATACAAGCTGGTATGACTATTTGGTTGGATATAACAGGTTCCAATTATGAACATTAAAACCTTATCGATAGTGACTTCAAAGAACAATTGATCAATAGTGGTATTAGGTATATCTATAATTTTAGACGAAAATGTATTACTAACGCATATCGCAACACCGCCGCCTTTACTAAAGTTACTGATTGCATAGTTCCTATCAGCTCTATAAAGAGAGTAGTTATCAAAGCCCAGTTCACAATCATTAATATTATTATTTAGCCAGATTTCGGTCAAAATAAAATAATCGAAATAAAATACATAGTAAGAATATTGCGTCTAAGTAAATATAATTTAGAACGAAGACCTCTAACATTTTTATAATAGCCTATAAAAGATAAACATTTGTATGGTTTGTTATTAAAACTAAAAGAAGTACTTATAAGATTATCTTGGTTACCCGTGTAAGGTGTATTTATGATTGGGCAGGTTGAGCGTTTTTTTGAGACAGGATTGGATTTCCATGAACGAATTTGATGTACCAGCTCAGGTCTCCAGCGTCAATTTAAAAAAAAATTTGTAGTTGCAACTTGACTTGATTGAGTTGGTTTCTCTGCATCATCGTTAGGTCTGTGGTGATCCGTACGCGATTCCAATTGTCAGATTGCCGCAATTTGGACTTTGCTTCCAAAATTGACAATACCTACTACATCATTGTTTTTTAACTCAACTAAAATAGGTCGTGGTTTATTTCGGTTAATACCCAACCGGGTAGTTTTAATGATAGGTACATTTGGAACCATGTAGTTTATTATATTAGAGGTAGACTTATTAGTTTCATAAATGGACTCATTGTTATCAGGAACGTTGAAAATTATAATATTACGCAATTTTCTTAATCGAACTTCTGCTTTGTGGACCGCCTCAAAAGATAAGGCAGTATTGTTATGAGTCAATATATCGATTTGTTGGCGCAAATTCGAGACCTCCGTTTTTATAATATCATAATTAGTTTTCAAGGTAGAAACAGTACCAGTTATTTCATCGAAATATTTCCTAATTTCAACAAATTCAATTTTTTGTTCCGAGACTGAAGTTTGGATAGCTTCAAGTTTGGTATTCATTGATTTGATAGATGATTTTAACGACTGTAAAGATTGCATAATATCAGTAGTATCATTGGTTGGTTTTTGATTTGCTTTACTCCTAAGGTTGTGGAGCATGTTTGGAGAGCTTTCTTTAGATTTAGTTGACGCAGACATAGTGAGACTAAAAATCAAACGGTGACGGAAGTAAACAGATAAGACACCGATAGTTCACCATACGTGTTTATCGCACGACCGCTGAACTGTAACTAACTATTACATTCCAGGTTTTCAATTCTCCTTCTAACTCATAGAAAGTACCTGGTAAATCAGTTGTAAACATTAATGCAGCATTCAACATTTTTGAAACTTCATTATTGTTACAATATTTACAATATTTATGAAGCCTTTTAAGATTAAAATATTAGTATTTTTAGTTTCAAATCTGTGTTTAATTTCAGTTAACAATGAATCTAAATATGGATAATAAACAGAAACTCTATAATAATTCTCGGGTGTGTTTGATTTTAAAGAAATATTTAAGCGGTTACACTGTTTATTTGCTATCCGTGATATCTTGATTTCAATGTTAAATTTTCGTTACTAATTTTCGTCAAAACAGTTAAAGCAGATTGTATTAAAGATTGTTCTTCAGATATATCAAAAATTGGAGTCTGGAGTTTCCTCGATAAAGGTAGTGTACAACTCATAGTATTTAATATAATTTGTAATGTCAATAAAAAATCAAATCTTAATACTGATTTATATACACCATTAACTTTTGTAAAAATTTGTCTGTCAGAATTTTCGATCATATATTCCAAAAATGATACAATAGCAGGAAACACTTGGTTAAATCGTATAAGAGCTTCAAGATGTTCAACCCATCTAGTTGTACATAACTTTAATAATATATCTGAGTTAAGATTTGGAAAGTTTTTTATTTTTGCTTTTAAAAATTGCAATTCTTTTTGGAGAATCTCTTATGAAGTTAGTAACTTTTTCGACAATTCCAATTGTATTTCGTACTGGTTGTACCGAACATGCCTTAACTAAAACTAAATTTAAGTAGTGGCTATAACAGTGTACATATGTAGCTAGGGGTTGATATTTTAAAATATAAGTTTGAGTGCCTTTAAATTTGCCAGACATGTTGGCAGCCCCATCATATCCCTAAAAATATTATAAACACATGATTTAAGATATTATACATAAATCTTAAATCATGGTGAAAAGTATGAGATGGTAAAGAGGCTAATACTCTTAATAATAAAAAAAAAGGTATAAAATACGGTGAATTGTGGGGGGGGGGGCACGGGCCCCAAACTTAAATACATCCTTGTAGTGATACCTATACCTAATAAAGGTTAGTTAACATAACAAAACAATATGATTATGTATAATATAATATATAAGTAACGTACAACTTGGACAATTATCTGTGACTATACACACCGTATTGATGCAAATGAATATTACATACATCAAAGGCTCTATATATATATATGAACAATTGAGGTCATCCCGTATCCGTATATAATATAGAAAGCGATAGTAAAAGTGTTGCACAGCTATGTGGTTCTTATATGGTCTTAGAATTTTGAATGTTCGTTAATTATATAGGTAATTACTAATTATCATTGGGACTAACACAGTAGTCGATCACAACTGTATAAAAACTGTTCAGTTACCAGTAGTGGGGGATGTGTACAAAACTGTTTTTTTTTCTTCTGCTAGGTGTACTTGAATTTGAGTAAAATAATTATTATAGTTTGTTCTTAACTTACCCAATATGCTTAAAAATTTGATTATATCATCAGCTGTAGCTGACCATGATAGGCCAAGCATCTTCACAACAAATCCTTCATTCGACTGACAATCATCTTCATCAGTTTGTTCATTGGATCTTTTTTTGCTGTGATTCATTAGTGGTTGTGATGATAGTTGTTGTTGTTGCTGCGGTGGTTGTTGCTGCTGTTGAGTCATTGTATCTATATTATGAATACTACAAAAATATATTTAAATTAAAATATAATATAGTAGATATATATAATTGAAGATCATCAAAGAGAAAAAAAATCGCTCGCTGTACAGTAGGTTACAAGTGGGTCCCTGTAATGTGTAATTGATGGTGTTAAATTTGAATTCAATGATATAATCATATAATTATATAATATCATTGTATAAGAAAAACGATTCTGAGCGAATACTGTCAGTCGGCCTATGATATTACTAAGTATATTTGATGATATTATTGCAAATAAAGTAATTTATATATAACCTATTTACGTGGAACCTTGTTTTAAATTGTTAATCCTTAGCTATAAAAGTTGAACATTTCCTACATTTTTAATTACAAAATAATTATAATCTAAGATTTGAAAAGGCAATACTAGATTCATCATAAGTTTGTCTAGTGAATACCAACAATAGTGATATATAAGATACATCAAATTCTAAACGTTGCTTGATATTATTCAATGATATAGGATCAGAAATTTGTTCATAATACGCTGGATACTATAACACACATTTAATCTTATTTTACTAAAATTGTATCTTATTTACAAACATTTTTATATCTGCATATCTCACTATTTCTCTATACAAAAAATGTTGATAGTGTTCACTGTCCTCATTTTGACAATACAACTCTAGTAATATACGTTCAATGATTTTTTGACCAGAAGAATCAATATGACCTGTCATATTCTTTTTAAGTAAGTTACTGGTATATTTTAAAATGCCTTAGCAAAGTGTACACTTCCAAAATTGACTATAAAAATATATAATTTACAATAATTGTAATAAATATATAATTAAAAAAATAATTACTCTTTAGGTTTAAGCTCCTTAGCTAGTGAAGGAATATGGCGATCATTATGATAAGAGCTATTACAGGATGTGCTGTTTATTAATTTTTTAGTCCATTGATTACAATAAGACATTTCAGGTGGTTTAAAGTCTGCACTGTCAGAATCTATAACACAAAATTAAAAAAAAATGTCAATCATTAAAAACATCAATATTATTAGTATATGAAATGTGTATAACAAATATTTTACCTTCATCTGTCATCATTTCATAATTATCTTCTTCTAGCTTACACACGCCAGGTTGTATCATTATCGGTTCGGATTTTAAAATCGGAGATTGCTAAAAACAATTTATTAAAATAATATTTAAATGTTATGCACGTATACAAAGTTGAACTTTTTATTATATACCATAAGTAAACAAATATAAACCTGATAGCTACAGTTATAAATCATTACCATACTAAATTCATGCTTGCTAAATAAAATAAGAGGACAAAATAAACTTAACATTAAAAAAAAAAATGCTTCAATGTTTGAATCTTAAGAATCAGTACAAGATCAAAAGTTAAATGATAGAAACAACTATCAGAATAATAATTAGAAGAAAATAGAATGTGAGATTTTCAAAAAAAAATTATTGTTGTAATATTTTAAATTCTTACATCATTTTCAAGAGTTTGTAGAACTTTATTTGAATCAACTGTGATTTTAAATTCTGATGAACTAACAATTTTTGATGAAATAATATCTCCTATTCCTTGAATTGCTAAAAACAAAATTATTATTTTATTGTTATAGTTCTTCTATCTAACTATGTTTGCTTCCAACTTACATTCTACAATTTTTTTCACAGATTGTTCATCATTGTATATCAATTCAGCTTTACAAATTGGTGCTTCATGGGTATATCTCTTAGAAATGACCATTTGATCCTTGATAATTCTAAAATAGATTAATAATTAATATAATTATTATATATATTTGTATGAGATAGGTACATATTTAACTTAAATTTAACATACTTTGAAAGTTTAATGCATTCAACTATGTTATCCCAATTGATAACAGAGCTTGTTAAACTATAATAATAATCATTTTCTTTTCCAAAATCATTAATAACCGTATTATTCATTTTAATATTATTAACAGCATTTGTGAAATTTGTTTCAAGTAATTTTTTCAATTCAAGTCCGCGTTTATCAGCTTCTTCGTGTATCCTGCAATGAGACAATAAGTTTTAGAAAATAGTTTTTATTTCATTACATTGTTTATAACTTACATTTTGATTCCTTCGTCAATTTTTTCATTAATTTTCTCCTTCTCGGATTTCAATTTCATGATATTTTCATTTGCCATTTGCTTTATAAAGTTTAAATGATTGTTTTCTTTGCTGCAAAATTAAAAATGTTATGTTTTCATATGTAAAAATTGATTAGCCTTTCCACTGCTAAATTTTTATTCACTAAAATACCCATCTCTAATATCCTCTTTTGAATTATTTTTTTTTAATATTATCAAATGAAAAATTTAGTTACATTGGACCATATTCAAAAAGTATTACATTTATTTGAATTCTAAGTTTAAAATTTATATGACTAAGGTAACAAACACAATACTTAGCAAATTCACCTAAGTAATAACTAGAAATAATAATAATTTCAAATAAGTATAAGCTATACAAAATGAACAAGGAAAACTTTTTTTTACTACTAAATTTACTATTAAATTTATTTTATATGCTAAACCAGCATGTTTTATGTTATGAATAAAGGAACTTAAAGAACTTTCATACCAGTCAAAGAGTTAATAGAAGCACTTAATATTAAACATTTTTTATAATAATTCTTTTCATCATACCTTATATCAGTTAGTAAAGTTTGCAATTCTGCCTTGGTTTCAACAGCCATTGTGGAGAGAAGATTAAAATTATGTTTCTGATGAAAGTTTAAATGACAAATAGCACAAATCATAATCGAACATTTTGTACAAAATACTTCTACAGATTTCTAAAACAAAACAATAATGCTTATTTCGAAATAGCTACCTTTAAACAGATTAAGTAAAACAAAAAAATTCATAAGCTATTCCTTAAAATATATTATAATTTTTTTTTTTTTAATTTATATTTCAATCTCACTTTTGTCAATTAATTCAACAATTTCATTCATTGCTTTTAAATTTGTATTTAATACTTATAACTTACTTTCATACATTTTGGGCAAGGAACAAATTCTTTTTTTAATGGATAATTCAACATCAAGGCAGGGTTATGATCTTCATTCTTAATTGAATGGGTCTATTAATAAAAAAAAATATATATTTTCTGAACAAATGACGTATATATATAATGTCCAGAAGAAATTTAAAGTTACCTTTGAACATGGTTTGCAATACATGCTTTTGCAATGCATGCAGATTTTCTTTGCTACGACTTGACAATTTTTTTCACAACATATCTTTACCTGTGATTGATTTGGTGCCATAATCGAGTAATCAATGAGTTCACCCTTAGTCACTATTTTACATTTGCACCATATACCTAGGTTTTCATAAGATTTTAAGATTTTATGAATTTTCAAACTTGTTTAATATCAAATGAAACAATAAATAAATAAATAAAACATTAAGTTAATTTTACCTGAATCAGTACTTTCTCTATTAATGCAGTCTTTACAAATAATATGAAGACATTTTAGGATTTTTGAATCTTCTTCTATTTTTGCTTTACAAAATATACATTTTCCTATTGACCAAAGGTCGACATTCTCGTTGTTTGCAATATCTGAATTCATAAAGCTGAAATTAAAAATATTTTTAAAAAATGTCATGCTTATTCCAATATTTAATTTTACCTATTAAAAGTTTAAAACTACTTATTATTTTCTAAAAAAAGTGTAATATAATATATATAGTTAATATCTTGGAATAAAATAGATAGAAAATAGATATAGTGTAGTTTTTCTAAATGGTAAATAATATGATTCTTATTAGTAGTAAATGGTAAACATTTTAGGCATCCATTAGGTTATTAAGAGATGGAAGGTACATTTTGTCTTTTTGAAAATTTTTTTAGAAAACCTTTAAATTTGCCAAAAACGGAATGTAAAATATTAGTACTTATTTAAATTATCTGTAACGTATAATGTAACTTTATACTAGTCTCCTTTGAATTAATACATCTAATTTTTACTCTTCCAGATATGCAATTGCTATATAAGACCTAAAGCCCGAAAACCCCATACCATGATTATACAATATATATGGTATGTGTGTCATCTAAAATATATTATTTATACATCCACTAATATACATCACTATTGTTAATATTGAACTATATGACATGTAAATTATAATATATAAAAAAAATAGTAATAAAAATTGACATGCAATCATTGGCAAGTATAGAGAGCGTGGACCGTTTGGGCGAATTGACCCAAATTAAAGTCCATTTAGGCAAATAGATATAATATACCGTTTGGGCAAGGGTTTATTCAACTAAAACTACTGTTTGGACAAGGGGTTATTCTACCAAAACTACCGTTTGGAGCTTTGTGCAAATAAGGTTTAAATAGGTTTATAAGTTAATTAATTATTTATTGTATAGTAATGTACATAATTATTCATATATTGGTATAGGTAGTAAGATATAGGTAGTAAGGTAGTTATACTATGATATAGTAATCTATAGTAGAAAAATAATAATTAAAATAACACATAATATATTATATTATAACAAGGTTTGAATTGGTTTATAAGTAAATTAATTTATATATTGTATAGTAATGTACAATTTTTAGTTTAACACTTTTTAAAAACATACGCATAAAGTGACACATGAAAGTATATTACACAATTACACAACACATCACATAGCACACTGAAGTGTTATTACTTATTAGTTATTATTTAGATAGGTACACAACTTGTACAGAATGACTGAATCGTAATCTTGTTTTCAATAATAGTGATTAATAATGTTTAGCAACAGTTGTTAGTTTGTTATAATTCAAAAGAAAATAACTGTAGATACATGAAAATTTGACTGAATGTTTAAATTTTCATTTCCTATAGAACATACAATGTTGAAAATATGCTGACTTGTTTTGATCTGTTTACGGACAATTTAAAATTTAAATTTTTTTTCCATACATATCAATACATTTTTTTATGTAGGGCCAAAAAGCTTGAAAATTTAATACAAGGATCCTGATATATTGTTAATTGTTATAATAGCAGGTTAAAAAAATTAAAAATACATATGCACAATTTTTTAGGAGATTAATTAAAGTTCAATTTTTGACAACATTTATGAAATTTAAAATTAAATAATTATTTTGCAGTTAAAAATTTATAAAAAGTTCAACTTTTATAGCTAAGGATTGAAAATTTAAAACAAGGTTCTACGTAAATAGATTATATATAAATTACTTTATTCACAATAATATCATCAAATATACTTAGTAATATCACTAATATCATAAGCTATCTGACCGTCTTCGCTCAGAATTGTTTTTCTTATATACAATGATATTATATCATTGAATTCAAATTTAACAGTTAACACTATCCATTGCAGTGACCCACTTGTAACCTAATGTATAGCAGAGCGACATTCACATCCCATTTTATTGATATTCTTATAATTTCAAGTTCAAATTTTGAAAAAATTACTAATAAGATATATTTAAACGAAGAAAAACAATTTCAGTTATTTTGTTGTGATTTAAAAATATTATTGGTAGGTACTTGAAACTTTTAGTATAGTAAGTATCTGTATTATAAAATATTATAGTTTTACAAAAAGTAAGCTCTTGTTATGTTGAAGGTCAAGGAGAACTGAAAAAAGTTTGAGATATCGAGTTTTGTTTATAATTGTAATTACTTCAAGGGGATTTCAAAAGAGTTTGAGAACAGTTTGAGATATAGACATTCAGCATAATAAGAATCCAATATATTTTACATTAACGCCGACCTAATTACAATAGTAAATTTTGTGAAAGAGGCAGTATACTATAATCAGTTAATATATTTTATAGTTATATCAACTTAATTTTTACAAATTTTCCACTACCTACTAGACATCACGATTTGGTGTAGAAATGGACATTGAGTTCCATTAAACAATTTACTAACCAAAAATTAACCTAAGCAATTAATAATTTATGTTAGTAGTACTGCTGAGATTCTATAAGAGGATGGCTTTTTTTCTATTATTTTTTCTGTTAAATTAAAATATGTTAAATATATTTGTTTATCAGTTAGGTTATTAAATTGTATCATTACATTTTAAATTACGCTATGATGTAAAAATGATTCTTACCCTATGAGTAACTCATCATTATTATGGTCCATCTCCTCTATTAACTCCTGTTTAATAAACGGATTTGGAACTTGAACTGTATCATTAATACACTCCTGTTTAAATAATGGATTGTCTATTACTTCAACAAATTCCTGTTTAAATAATGGATTGTCTATTACTTCAACAAATTCCTGTTTAAATACTGGCTCATCACATCTATCAATTGGACGTGTCAACACTCTGGAACTATTTAATATATAATCATACTTAAAAGAAATTGAAAAAAAATTTATGTTTTATTATTCAGTAGGTAATTACTGTTCAAATCATATACAATGTATTAATGGTATTCATGTCGTATGCGGTCTACTACATGGTTAAAAATATGAATGAATACATAAATTTAGAATTTCAATATAATATTAAATAATACAAAAAAATGTATAAAAATATGCATTAATTCATTATAATATGTAAGTAAATTTATTTAGTATATAATATGTATTAAAAACTAACTGACAAAAAATGTAAAAATATATAAAATTATGCATTAATTCATTATAATATGTATGTAGGTAAATTTAATTAGTATATGTATTAAAATCTAACTGACAAAAAATATAAAAATATGTATTAGTCAATTTAAATTAGGTACAATATAATTTCACATCTCTTAAAAAACAATCAAATGTGTTGTCATTCTTGTTTTTTAGACGCCACCATTGTTCCGCTAAATACGAGGGCAGCAATGATGGAGATGTACCATGCATTTTTTTAATAATTCGAAGTTTTAGACTTCCCCATAAACTTTCAATGCGTTGTGTGTGCGCACCACTGGTGGGATCGACAAAAAATTGGAGAATTACAGAATAATGTATCATGTATAACGGCACAAACTAAACTGTAACTGATTTTCATATCTGTATCTGTATCTATAAGATAAAGCTTAACAGCCGTCGAATGCCGCCGTCGGATCAACGGGAATGACCTAAACTATATATATAGATGCGCGACAGTAGACCGCATATGACGTGTAGAAACTTACGTGGTAGACGACAAGTGTGCGGTAGACCGCATACGACATGAATACCGTATTAATTACATAAATTATAAAACACCTAGTTTTGTAAGATAATTTTAAAATTTTATATTTTTGTAACATTTCATTAGGTATTTGCTTACTTGGAATTTAATGCAGACTCACTAATTGATGGACTTAATGGTTCCATACTGAATTATGTTCTCCTTAATGTTTTTTGATTACTGTGGACATAAAACCTTAAAATTATGTACCTTTGAAGTCAAATAGGTCATTTGATGGTGAGAAAGATTGCAGGACATATATTTAGTAAAACGTACTTTTCGGTGAGCAAACATTTTGGCTCAAAAAATTAAAAAGCTGAAATCAAGCACAAGCATTATCCTTGATTTAAAGTAATCATATCCCTAATAAAACAAATGTGTTACACTAAATATTTTTTGAAAAATAACAGTATATCATTAATAGTGGGCTCAGCCACATGCTCGCATCACTCGTCACCACCATTTTCAACATAACTAGCATTTTTAACAGAAATCAATTAAATTAAAAAAATGAAAAATAAATTCTAATAACCTATTATTCAGTAATATTAAACCATACATCAGTGGAAAACACAAAAATATATACCTTTTTATAATATAATAGAGAGTTAAGTATATAAAATGGATAATTATATCAAACTTATGTCTACCTAAATAAGTTTTTTTTATGCCAACACAGAATGCATCAAGTTATGTATTCAATTTGTATTTTCATGGTTTTATACTATAAATTATTGAAAAGAGATACATTTATTAAAGCTAGTGACACACAATATGTGTATAGAAATACATATAAAGACATAAAAACAACTAAAAGTGAATAAATAAATTGAATAATAAATTATAACAATTTTTGTAACAAATAAGTTAACGCGATTTATATTACATACCTACCATATAGATGACATATTATGTATTCGATAGACAGCTATATTTTTCTTAAAATGTACCTAATATACGAGTAAACGACCATCAACAATTATTAGAGCCGGAGAGTAGGTATGTATTATTGTTAGGTAGTACCGATTATAGGTAGATAAATAAAATATAAATCGATTTAGCAAGGTAAGGCAGTTTCTAATTAAAATGTACAAATACATTTATTAAATTTTTACATACATATAAGTGTATAACACTGTTTACAACTTATAATAAGTACCTAAATTAGAGTTCATCTAACAACCAGTTTACAATAGATTTTTGATTTAATATTTTTATTAATTATGTATGAAAAAGCCCGGAGAATTGCTTGAAAATTAGGGACATTAGTGTTATTTTCTAGTCAATATCGTATACTTACAATCTAATTTGATCCGAAATATCGTTATTGACTATATAGTCATGAATTTACGTCTAGGCTGGTACCTACGAGCATTCAATGTTAGGAGCGTGCTTTTTTGACGAATTACGATGTACTACAACCAAAGTGTATTGATACACCTTGACTATAACTACACTACAACGCATGGATAATCGAAAAATGAATGGGCCATACAAACCTTATCACATGGGAATTAATTGAGACAATAGATAAGAATTTAATATTGTGGAGGTTAACGAACGTGCCACGAGTTGTAGTTGAGGTCAATCATATAATATAATATATTATACAACACGGAAAAACAAAGTTTGAATTATAACTGACCAGCAAACTCGGCAAACGATCCACGACGCACGATGAAACTGTCGTCCGCCAAAAAACTGCGGCACAGACGCGGATCCAGCCTACATTAAGGGGAGGGGCGGATTATAAACATCGAAATATATTTACTATTTACCTACTGGTAAATACGAGTTTATATTTATGTATATATTATAAATATGCAATAATTGCTCATTAATTATAATGAGTATTTTCTTCCTTAAGCAGAATTGAATTATTTACAATTTAAAATTTTTAGGACAAAGCCCTCTTAGGGCACTAATAGCCCTATTAGGGCCTTAATCCTATGAGCCGCTCAGCTGTTCGTCGACGGTCGTCGTCCCTCAATCGGTTATAATATTGTTATCAACAATTTATAAATGTGTGTTATTAAAATAAAATACGACAATTTGTGACTGAATAATATTACAATACATTCACATAGGATAGGTAACACAAAATATTAAATTTAAATAATACGAACAACTGGTGGGGGGGAGGGCAGTTGCCCTGCTACGGCACGCTTGTATTGTGTCGTGTCTTGTGTGTACAGCCGATAAGTACAAAGAAACTGTTGAAATATTATATTATAATTTAGTTTTCACCCTGTAGATTGTATACAATAAGTAGTATTGTCATACTGTAGATTAGATACTGTATAAGGAAAGCGAAAATGCAGAGTTGACATATTTTCAATATTGTGTGTATACGGCAGTTAGAAATATTAGCTATAGTATGATAATAATATAGTTCTTAGGGCAGTCGAGATATATGCGCCCCATTGGTGATATACGTTTCTTAGTGCATTGTATTATTATATTATGGTTTATTATTCACTGTATTAAAAATCTTTTCATTATTTCAACTTAACATTGTTTGGATTACTTTATTTATCGCTTCCTTTCAACAGAAACTGATGGCGCGCGGCGGCGGTCCGATGTCGAGTCCGACTTGACGATACTACGATAGAGCGACGGCGGCAAAACCATAGCAAAACGTATACCTAAAGATCACAACTACACGATAGAAAAGAGATAAACACGGGACAGCAGGTAATTAATATGGTTACGTATTATAGTCAAGTTCATGACAAAATAGATTGTGTAAAACGCATGTGAAGAATTTCATTCCTAAGTATTCCGTTCATATTTTTACTCAAGCAGTCAAGCCATCCAAACATAGATCAATTTATAAATATTTTAAAATAATTGAAAATTAATACATATGTGTCCGTACAAATGCACCCAAAAAAGAATATAGCAAAAAAGAAATACACACAAATTGACCATTTGAATTAAAAATTTAAAAAAATTCAGAGAAAACACAAATATTACCTATATGATATTCAAAATACTTTTCACTCAAATTTAAGCCAACATTATTTTAATTAAGTAAGTTTTACATATCAAATTTACTATTTCTATAACAATATTATATAAATGCGGAATTTGTTTTATATCGGAATTTTTTTATAAAATGTTAATTAATAGTTACATAGTTCTAATTTTCAATTTCTATGACGATTGACGATTTATTTAAATAGTTTTAATAGATTTAAATTAATTATATTGTATATACATCTAATTTTCTATTTCTATTACAATTGACGATTGTATCTGTTTTATTAATAATAATAAATATGTTTTTTACATAATCTGTAAATAGTTTGTATAATTTTATTTGTTAAATGTGATTTATTAGTTGTAATACTTAATTTATTTAATGCTGGTTAAGGCAATGCGTTGAGGAACAAATGATAAATAAATGATAAATTAAAATATTAAAATGATCGCAAAACGTCGATAACGCGTCTACAATATTATGATAACAGACCGGATTTAATTTTGTTAAAAATGAGTCAAAATATATCAAAATCAGTGGCGGTCACGATTATAAAGAAATAATCGTGGTGGCGGTCAACGGTCAAATAATTTTGTCATCGGGAGGGGGGAGAGGGGATATGGCTGATTTTTTAACATGCATTATTTTATCATTAAAAATATAATTTATGGTTATGTCTAATATCAATTTATAAAATTATGGTAAATACAAACTGTATTTATAACTTAGGTATACAGAATTTATAAATATATTATAGACTTAAAATAGTATATAATATTTTTATTATATTACTTTATTAGTGAATCGTTGTTTTTGGTAATTCGTCCAGTACTTCGTTCATCGTTGGATGTTATATTTATAACCCCGCCATGAACAGCCATACTAAAAATATTACCGCTAACTTTATTTTCTGTAACGATATTAGTGATGTTCCTAATTTTTTATCCGCCAAACCAGTCCCTAAAATATTCAAATTTTCGTACTACACACCAGGCACCAGGATTTTATTTTGGGTGGTCGAAGTCGAAATAAATGTAAGTACAATTTGTATGCTTAATTGATATATAAAATCTTTTATTTTTTTTATATACCGGTACACAAAAATTGTGTAGGCCAGACCCCATGAACCCCCCTGGATAAGTGCCTGCTACACATATAGTACCAAATCGGTCAAATCTAAATTATATCTAGATAAACACTTAAATCACTAGTATACTATATAACACCGTTCACTACTAAGCTGATAATAATAAAAATAGCTACTCTCAATAACAATGAATAGTTTATAATAATAACTATAATAAGAGTAGGTATAAGACATAACAACACAAAATATTGTTTAATGTGTGTCTGTGTAGAATGTAGATAATAATTATTAAAATGTAGTTTGGCGAAAACCCATTAAAATATAAAAAAATGTGAAAATTTGAGACAAAATATTTCAATATTTATACACTATACTACAATAAATTAGTTATTTATATCAAATTAATTTTGTTATTTTGCAATATAAATATTACGATGTATGATTTCAATTTTGAAAATAAAAATAATAAACTAACAATATTTACAACATGGTCAATATTAGTTGTATATTCAACCACAATAAGTGTTCTGAAAGTTAAATACTTAGTTATCATATTTACAATTAATGTAATAAATTTGAATTTATACTAACCAAGGAAAATTAACTGTTTTTTTTTTAGAATTGTATAAAGAATTAAATCAATCATGATTAATCAAATTTTTGTTCGTAATAATATTATTGAGGTAAAAGTTTAATTATTAGCAATATAATGTGCGACAAGTGACAACCATACTTGTGAATCAAAGTATCAAACCTACCAATGTGGCAATGTTAAACAATTTCAAAAACCAAAATTAATAATGATTTAACTAAATTGTAAACTGTAAAGTAATTTGATGTAATACACAGATTTAAAATACAACACGTCCCATAAATTGAAGAAATCTCGAAGCAACAAAATAAAATTTTTGAATGCTAAAAAAATATTTTAATTTTTAGAAAATGTATTTCGTCAAATTTTATTCTTTTAAATATTAAATCGTATTAAAAAATTGAATAGGTACAATCATTATATTTATTTAAAATTTAATCGGTGTATAAAGATACGTAAAATATTAAATATATCATAAGTTAATAGCTTTAATAATATTCAACGTTGTACTTACGACCTGTGAGTTGGGATGAATTATTGCCGTTGCAGAGTCCTAGAAGTGCCCGAATCTAGACCGAATTGCAGAATATGATGAATGAATGATGTCCAGGCTCTATCTCAACGGCTAAGCGGTGGCGGGGGCGGTGGCGGCGGCGGCATAATATAATGTCTCCTAGCGGCGAACGATCGCACTTAATTTTGACAAATTCCCCATACACGTATTTAATATTTTGTGGTTTATCTAGCTATTTTTGAATTATTTCCCCCGATTTCCGACAGTCGATCATCTCATAATGTATATTATAATATCATATGATATTATATTATATTATTAATTATATTTTTAAATTTAATTATTCTTTCTAGCAAGGCACGGTATTATCTATACAATGTACGCTTTTTATTGTATTTTAATTTTAAAGAGAGTTATATGTATTTTAAAATTGTAAACTGTTTGTACATCTAATAATACTCATAACTCTCTTTAAAATAAAAATATAATAAAAATCTTATGTCATTATCTAGATAATAATCTTACCTTTAAATGTAATAACAGATCAACTCTGTCTAAATTTTAAATTAACAAGATAAACGTATTCTGTTGAGCGTTAGGTAAGGTGTCAAATGACGCCCCTGCCTTGGCCCCGATACTGATTTTTATGTTTTACATATACTACACCGTATCAATATGTACTAACTATGAAACACTCATCTATTTTCTTTGTTGAAGTTTAGATTTTGAGGTTGAGTATTATAGTTTACAATAAAAAAATAACCTACCTTCTACCTATTATATAAATTCTCAATATGTTTTATTTAATTTTACACGATTAAAATCAAAATAGAAAATATATAAACTAAAAAGAATAAGTATCTGATGATACCTACTTATTTTCTTTTAAATACAGATATTTTACGGAAGTATTTAAAATAACTAATCCAAATACTTTTTTCAAAAGTATTGAAAATACGTATTTTAGTACTTACTTAAAAAGTATTTCAATACTTTTACTCAATTAATTTACTTTACTGACTCCGAGGTATATAATAAATTGAAAAGGAATGCAGGATACTACATGATTTGACTGCAGCTGGTTGGGAAACGTCGTCATAATAATTGCAATCCTTGTTATTGGACCAATTATTTACACTGAGATGTTACTAACGTGTTGTATACTTGTATACTATTGTTATCATACAGACATACAGTATATTTTATTATTCCTTAATATTTTTGGTTTCATAATATTATAATATAGGTCATACACTCGTTATCAAATATATTGTTAAAGACTGTAGTTGTTACGCATTGTGTTATAATGCGGAAAACACAAACGCCAAATTATATTATGTAACATAATATTCATAAAAGGTGCTCTGCTGTACAGTAGGCTACAAGTGGGTCACTGTATAATGGATGGTATTAAATTTGAATTCAATGATATAATATCATTGTATAAGAAAAACGATTCTGAGCGAAAACGGTTAGTCAGCCTATTATATTACGAAGTATATATTTTGATGATACGAAGGCGAATAAAGTAATTTAATATAACTTATTTACTTGGGATCTTTTTTAAAATTTTCAATCCTTAGCTATAAAAGTTGAACATTTTATAAATTTTTAACTACAAAATTATTATTAAATTTTAAATGTGATAAATGTTGTCAAAATTTGAATTTTAAGTGCTTATAAAAAAAAATTGTGCCCATGTATTTTTAATATTTTTCAACTGTTATGTAACAATACATAAAGAGCCTTACATTAAATTGTCATGCTTTTTTACCCAACAAATACAATTTTATTGATATTTATAGAAAAAAAAAACTAAAAAAAATGAAAGTTGACAATGTCCGTAAGCAACTTAAAAAGAGTCAAATTATTTTCAAATTTTTATGGTGTATAGAAAATGCTAGTATAAACATTCAGTGAAATTTTCAAGTATCTACAGTCATTCGTTTTTAATTACAACAAAATAAGAAAATTGTTGCATGAGAAATCGAGTGAATATCCAATGTTGTAAAAATATGAATTTCAAACGATCATCAAAATTTAATTTGACTTTCTTGTAGACATTTTTTTTTTTTGAATAAGGTAGACAAATATATGAGGGATCTTGTATTACATTTTCAAATCTTAGATTTAAAAGGCAAATGTTTTATGAATTTTTAACTCAAAATAATTTGCAAATTTTCGTCATTTTTACGTATTTTGTCAATATTTGAACTTTAAATGATTACAAAAAAAAATTGTGACTATAGATTTTTAATTTTTCCCATGTGCCTTTGAAAAAATAAACTAGGTACCTTCTATTACATGTTTAAGCTTTTTTAACCAACAAATAACATTTTATCGATATTTACAGAAAAAAAAAAACTAAAAAGTCCGTAAAGAGCTCAAAATAATATAATCGTTCCACTCAGAATATAAAAGAAGATACTTCATGTATTTGACTATATGAGTATTTTATATAAGGTGCGGTATAGGTCAGTGGCATGATTATGAATTTTTCGTGAGGGTGGGGAGGAGTCACATAATTTTCGAAACACAAGGCTATATTTATAATATGATCCAGTAATAAAATTTAATATCGTTTTAAAGTTAATTCACTAAGTGCATAGCTTAGGTGCCTAGGTCGATATAGGTACTAGTATATTTTGATTTGTTTAACAAATATTTAATTAAGCTATTTACGGTTTTTTTTAATTGGTTGATATAAATAAATACATAACTGTTATAATATTATAGCTTCGCCCCATGCAACTATTCCATAACACCTATTTAGGATTAATTGTTAAAGTGATACATATACTAAACGTTTTATTTGAAGATCAAATACGTATCTAACTTCTTTAAAGATATAAAAAATCTTTGTACTTTGATTGACAATGTTTTAATGTTTTGATTACATTTAAATTTATTATCCTCCCATGGTTTTTCTTCATAACCTTTATGTTTGATATTGTTGTTGATATTGTTTTAGCCAACATAAGTAAAAAAAATGTGTAGTACATCACAAATATTTCTGCCGCTTGTAATCGCAATACCATTTTTATCAATTTATTTATTAATTATGAATCCTTTATTTTAATAATATATAATAACCTAATATTAATATTATTTTAATAACCTAATACATATTAGATCATTAATAATTGTCCACAATAATTTGTGTTTTACCCGCTTTTTTAATTTCATCATGATAATCAGCTCGAATTGAGTATAAGTCATCTTTAACTTCAAATATTTAAATAATTAAATATTTCTGATCTACAAATAATGTCACACAAAGTTATTGAAATAAGATAAAAATAAAAATATATTTGACTATTAACAATTTTCATTAAATTAATGATATTTTACTATTTTTTAAAACACCTAATATTTTTGAAATAAAATAAACTGAATTATAGACAAATATTTTTATTTCTATACGTTTTTTTATATTTTCTCCCACAAAACGCTTTAAAAAAATTAAGGAAAAGTGGTCTTGAAAAGATCAAGCATTAAATGAAATAAAAATGTTTTCGTGAAGAGTGAAGAGTAAATATTTTGTTTCAAATTTCATAATGTTCAAGTTATTTTATCGTAGTAGGTATATATTAGGTACTTATACACTGCAGTTGATTTTTATTTCCTTGGCGAATATCGATATTTCTAATTTTTCGTCATCTCTATCTCAATTGAAATCTCATTGAAGTAATATTAACATTATTTAACTACAATAAAAGGACGCTACAAAGATATTTGTTATCTCCATCTTACAAGTACGTAACATTGCAAATTTACTCTCAGTAGATCACGTGAATTATATAAATATATATATATTCAGTTTTTAAGTGAGTTATGAGCATTTATAGTTTATGCCATCTTATATACGCATAACTTGCTAAAAAATGTAACCATCGTAAAAACCCACACACAAACACAGATAATATTCTTACCATCAAGTTTAATAATAGGTGAGTTCACTCTATTTTTTTAACAAACAGAGCTAAACGTGATCTGCTGAGCGTAAATTTGTTATGTTATGCATTTTTAAGACGGAGGCAACAAATGGCCGGCAAGACTCAATACCTCGAACTTATTTCTGTTTCCCCCGAGTTTTAACATAACGAGATTTACAATATTTGTACACACTTAGATACCGCTATATATAGCTTCGATTTTTTTAACCCGTTAATGTAAGTTAATCTAAGAACAACTAATATACAGGGTTATTCAAAATGATTCATCCGATTTAAAATGGCTATAAAATGGTTAATAGTAAATTTTTTTCTTTTGGGGATAATATGTTAAAGACACTGTGTACATACTACCACTGCCATAAAATCTAGATGAATTGAAAAATCGAATAACAACAGCCATGGAGTCGGTTACAAAAGATATGCTGCCAAATTTGACTACCGACTAGATGTTATTCATGTAACCAAAGGAGCTCACATAGAACATTTATAGATACAGTTAATTACACTTGACATATTTTTCTTTTATTTAATGCATAACATATTGTTCTAAACCTAAAAACTAAAATAATATAAGCACTTTAAATCGGATGAATCTTATTGAATAACCCCGTATTTTTTATAACTTAGTTAAGTAAAAAATGATTGTATAAAAACAATTAACTTGTTGAAATTAATTTAACTGTGTGTGTGTGTAATGTGTGTAAATATGGCGACAGTATACCGCATTGAGTAAATAATATACCATGAATCCACGATTAAAGATATACTGGTTACCCAACGGCCTATGCTTTGCACAGGCAGAAAACGGCTACGAAACCACGATATGTTATGGACTGTCTACTAGCCATCTAGGTGATTAACTTAGGAACTATTTGTCATTGTAAAATCACGAAATATTCAAAAGAAAAAAAAGATTTTAATTAGTAATTATTAATTAGGTAATATGGCTAATACCACAGAGAAAACCTGTAAAACCTATTAAAATAAAAGACAATATATACAGTAAATAATATTAATGATTATCTAATTATAAATACCTATTTAATAGCTAAAAGTTATACTAAATAAGACCATTATGATTAGATATAATAAGTAAAAGATTCATGTTATTTACTATTTAGTATGTATTTATATTTGTAGCAGACATCCAAACCACCACACACATTTGTAATATTTGTTGTATTTATAAAGATTATTAGAAAACCATTAATCAACAAGATACAAGATTTATTCAAACAAAAAATATATACAATATAATATATAATATACTTACAATATACAGTATACAATATTTATGTAAATAAACAACTTCCTATTAAAGGTAATATGTTGTAAAACTTGTAAAAATGTATCTAAATTATTTTTTTTTCACGTATTTAACATTAGGTGCTCACTAATTTTGAAAGCTTTTTTTTGGTCTTATTTTGTTTTTTTTGATTCTTGATTTTTCATACCCGAAAATTTCCTCATTCTCATTGTTATATAAATTACGAATATATTGGTTAACATGTCAACTTTATGTTGTTTGTATGGGAATGTGAGAATTCTATTTTCATTCTGAAAAAATTCTTCAAAAGTATTTTCAAAGGTATTTGAGGAATTAGCATATTTTTCAAAAAACAACTCGACTTGTTGAACAATTAAAAATAAATTATTGTTTGGATGTGTTAAGAACCCTCTGGTTTTTAAACTTACAAGGTCGGCAGCTTTATTTGTAGATTCACCATACTCAGTATTTAATTTTTTATACAAATTTCACATTTTGAACTTTTTTTCAGCCTCTTTGTTAAATATCTATATACAAAATTGCAATCATATAAGCTCTAATAGGTATACTACACGAAATTATATATACTGATATTCCCATTGGCCATCTTCAACAATAATGTAAATTTGATTTTTTAATTTTTCAATTTTTTTTTTTCTGTCACAGGTTTCATTATTTGTTGTCATAATATTTTTAAGATCAACTACTGAAATTGGTGAAATATTGTCTAAAAAGAAGAAAAGTATATAATTTTGTATTTTATACTTATTTGATATTTTGATATTATATA
>WHPZ01589580.1:0-24948 GCA_016617965.1 Macrosiphum rosae
TAGATTGCCTACCTGATAATGTACTGCTGCGATTCAGAATTTTTATTCTGGGCAACGGAAAAGATAAGATAAATTTTGAGCACCATACACTGAATATTGAATAACGAATTGAACAAAGTTTGAGTCATATTGAGTTGATACATTTAACGGGCGACGAAGTGCACGGGATCAGCTAGTCTAATATATTATGGTTGAACGGTCTTCACGATTTAAAACGATTTCAACCCCATAATGTATTTACATATTATTATATTACGTCAACGAATGGAAAGCAATCTCATTTTTTTTTTTATCACAAGTCACAATTTAAAGACTTTACTAGTTATGACATATTATTATGACGCATATTTCGAGAGATTCGATGACGTCAAAAACTTTTTATCTCACCCGTAAATGTGATTTTTTTTTTATGCGTTACGTATTTATACGATGTGTCTGATGTTAAGAGAACATTACTATATTCACAATGACACAATGCGAATAAATTGTCACCGAATTACGTTGCTCAAATAAAACAGTACAATTCTAATAACCAACGTATCTACAATAGAATAAGTAAATAAACCAAGTCAAACAATAATTGGCGTGCATGTAATAGTTTCCAATTTTTGGCACATAATGCGAATAACAATATAATATCGTTTTCGAGTTGACTGGTGGCACAGGAAGTTTATTGGATTTTATTCCAGGGCCGCGGGCAGCATTGCAGAGAGCATCGTACGTATATGGGTCATACACGACCGTCAGCTTTCGCGTGGTCTATTGAGACCCACACGTCAACGATGATCACGATATTTTCAATTTATTATTATTGCGAGTCCATATTGGATCCCAAGGTTTCCGAGCCTTTTTAAAAGAGGCTAAAAGGTTGAACGGATAAAAAATATATATACTATTATTGTAGCACTGTCATTTTTGGTATACGCTATTGCTTTCGCGATAATATAATATACTGTTCGACCCTTTAATAACCTATGCACATTTGGTATCATTATAAGTTTACCTTTACCTAACCTAACCTCACCTCAGATTAGTTATCACAAATTTATCATATCGTTTTTTACTGAAACGTATTTACCGAAACTTTAAAAATTCAAATTTATTTTCTACTCTTGACTTTATATTAATTAAAGTTAATTGTATAAGTCATCAATTGGAGGTTAGAAATATAAATTTTTCCAAAACTGGGTCTACAGAGTAATGATACAAAATTGATGTGCACAATTTCCATAATTATTTCTTAATTCATAAATGCATTTCAAATTGTTTTAGGTATCTCGTGCTGTGGTAATGAACTAAATTGAAAATAAATATATTTATTTATTGATATATTTATGTTTACATAACATAATAATATATAATAATTAATAATACACATTTAAATCAGTAAAATCATTAAAATCTCAGAATAAATGACATTTTTAGGACTCAAATTAATTGGTAGAATTTAATATAATATTATGTTAAAATGTTATCATAATATACAATATAGTATTTATCGATGAACTTTATATAATTACACAAGTCTTAAGAAAAAAACTGTTATTGAATATTGTAAATTTAATTTACCTTTTATGAATTATAATTATAGTTTTCTAACAGGAAACTATGTGTTTGTGTAAGTACAACATTGAGTGCACTATTTGTTGTCTCTGTTGTTGTCGTTTAAAAAAAAAAATTATTTTTACTGTCAGTTTTGAGTTTTCAAACGAAAATAATATCTGAACAACCGTACCATATTACACAGTGTTTTCCCTTTAGGTATGTACGTATTGTTATTATATAACAACCGTGCGTGTTTGTTCAAATGCGACACACACACACACACACATTGGTCTCGTCACCACATGCACGACTTTGGTAATCTAGTTTGGTAAGCTACTTTAGCTGAGGGGAGACCAGACATCGCCGTATAACCATAAGATTATAGATATTACATATTATACAGGATGATTCACTAAGCATCCTCACCCCTCTTTTTCTTCAATAATATAATTATTCAAAATCGGATTTTTTTGAATTTTCAAGCGTAATATACCTACTTAAAGACCATATTATTTTCAAATTGTTGAGATTTGTTTGTACTGTTTAAGGAGTACCCTGTGGACTGTGGATATACAAACTTCAGTTTTTCAAATAGAAATTCTCTTTTCTAGTATACATTATTTTTCTGAAAATGTTGACGTATCAAAATCAAAATTCAATGGAGTAGTATTTTAAGTTGTTTGCAATGATGTTGAGGACTAAGGTTAAAAGGCCCGTGATAATAGGATTGGAAAACATGGGGGCTACAGTATGGTGATTTGAAAATTAATAATAAACTATCAATATTCATAATTTGTATAAATGTACAATAAATGCGCTATATTTAATATTACATATATTTTATATTTTTGTAAAATTATTTTCAACGAATATATTATTATCTTATATACATTTAAAAAAACGTATAGATTACTCTTTCTAATTTTTAAGTAAGTACGTACAAAAAAAATGTTCTTCAATAATCCACAATCAGAAGTTTGTATCGCCACAGGCTAGGTCCTAAAGTACAAAAAATTTCAAAATATGATCTATATAAGTATGATTCGAAAATCAGAATTGTAATTAATTTATTAATACAGGAAACAGTTGGAGTTAACATGCTTTATTGACCAGTATGTACAATGCAATATACACCACGCGTTTAGTGTTTGGAATACACCAGACGGTGACGGAGATAGAGGGTCGAGTTAAAAATCCACAGGGATGTTGTAGGTATATGCATGATATTAATATTATTATGTGTGCGTGCATATACCTACTTATTATTACTATATGATTATAACAGTCGCGATGCCGACCTCTCTAATTGTAATGCATTGTAACGCCAGTACAAATAACTACCATCGTCGCGTCGCACTGTATCGTGTACAAATAATATATACGTATACCTGCTGTATGCATATCATAGTAATACAATAACAACGCAGTTGTTGTTTTGTAATAATATATATAATAGGTAATGTATTTGTATGTATAATAATAATTTATACGCAATACGAATAGGTACGTGTTTTGTTGAAATTACTATTTGAGAGATGTCACACAACATTATTTATGCGAACAGTGCGAGTTTTCTTATAAATAATATAACATAACAGTTTGCCGTTCCTGAAGAATCCCATCACTTGTTGTCCATCAAAGTAAATCCACGAGATTAAACCCAAACAAATTGGTTGCCGTTCACAGTTTTGGCGCGCACCTACATTGTTCTCGTTGTTCGCATTGTTAACATTTTAAGATTCAGATCAAGAGAGTTTTTTTTTACAATATTTGAGGTGGCTAGTTTGATAGTTTTATTTACCTATAGGTAGTATTTAGTTATATAAAATGGTTAGTAAAATATAAATTGTATGTTAACTAAAAATAAGTGCACAAGTGAACCATCTATAGTGCGTCATTGATATTATATGTAAATATTAAATTGATCCAATATTAGTTGTGTACCGGCATTAAATACGAAGAACAAATAATTTTGAATTTTCCCTGCGGGCACAACATCACACCAAACAACGTAATATATTCACACATATTTTTATTCTTCCGAAACCCTCAAAAAGTCTGATTTTAAGAGTTTTTTTTTTTACATAATTGGATATTATGTAATCACAACTCATTCGAAAGGATTCATACGCCATTTATTCAAGTAGGTACCGACATACAATTACAGGGGTAACGACAGTAGTTATTTCATTTTAATATTGTCGGAGTGCTGATGATGTTATATCTGCTTTATTCGAACAATTCGACGAGTATATACAAAACTAAGCCACGAAACATTATTTTATAACATATATTTTGTACTATTGTATCGCTTGAGTCCCTTAAAATTATATTGTTTTTCAGCCGTCTGATGGATCTGGTGACTACCAGTGGTCATCGTATACGTGACCTGTTACCCGTGTTCGACTCAGCAGGATTCACGAAGATTCCGCCACCGGCCAGCAAAGTAGTCAAGCCACACTAGTCGACGACGACGACGATCTTCTTCTTCCTCGTCCAGTCGACCATACGATTTAAGCACACGAGAGCAGTGAATATTCATATACACGAATATTCATATATTTATGTATATGGTTTTTATTTTTATTTCAATTTTAACAAACAAACAAAAAAAAAAATATACCAACGTCACATCAATTTACTACAAAACCATTACAATATTAAATCGCATTTTCTAATAACACGCAACAATTAGTATATATTATAATATTATCGTAGTATAACGGTTAGATGTTTATATAAACATGTTTTTTTCGTGTATTATTATTATTATTATTATTATTACTACTACTATCATATTTTAATCCAATAAAAAGTTCATTCGAAACGACGTTGCGTTTTATTTTATACAAATAATATAGGAGGTACCTATATTATCATAATAAATTTCTGTACGTCACAGTCGCTCCGCGGTCCCTCGCCAAAGACGTCGGAAAAGTTTTCTTCGAATTTATAAAGTTTTCGTGCGGAACAGCCGCCGCCACGGGTGTATGTGCGGGTCGTCTCGCGTTAATCGTCAATTCAAGACGTAATACTTTATTTATATAATATATTATTACGAGTACGTATGCACGTCTCGAGACGAGTCTGCCGTCTCCGCCGTCGGAGGTGGTGCAGATGTAGTTATGTGCCAATTGTTCATTTTGCATTTAGTTGTACGCAGCTTCCTCTCTCGGAACTCTCTGCCAGCTCAAACGCTACTCACCACCACCAACTGGCTCTCACTATATATTTTGTTCCCCTCTCCGAAATAATCTCTACCGTTCAACCAGAAAATCATACTTAAGTAGTAGTTAAGCGCGTGCGCTCCTCCGCACTGCAATATAATATAATACGTGAATCAGCACCGGGTACAATATTATACAATGTCGACATTATAATATATTTTAACGGTACAAACAAAATATGTACAATGCTATAATGCCAAGTGGTTAGTTGTCGTGAAGGCGGGGATGACGAGTCATACACTCGTGTGTGACGTACGGGGTGATTTTTGTTATAACGACAAACATTGTAGTTTTATGAAATTCGTTGTTTATTGTACAGTGTAAAACATGTACAACAATTATGTAGACCATTTCGCAGGTATTTAAAAAAATATATTTAATAAGTGCTTTATAATGGGATTTATTAGCTTTTTGAACTTTTTTTCAAACAGACATCCATGATAGTTCCATGTTCAGAAAATGTGTAATGGAATGTTTTCATTACAAATACATGATCAATAATGCGTATCATTTATCAATGTTTCGACGATTGGAATTTATATTATATATTATGTGCTTAAAATTCGCAATAGGTATATCCTCTGCCACAAATATTATATAGTATAGTATAGCTCAGAAGATAAATTATAAAAACGTTCACTATTTTAGTTGAGTCAAATTTAACTAGAATCCTACCGGTATCGCATACCACTATGTCATGGAGAAGATGAAATTCGATTATTACAATGTAAGTCGATAAATTGTGTCCTGATTTTGACCAGCGTAGAAACTAGTGAGTCTGCAATATTATTACATCCGGGAGCGCCTAGGCGTTTGCAACACTATTTATTATTATTATGAAGCATGGGCAATAAACAACGTATAATAATTTAAAATTATAGTAAATTAGATTTATCAAAAGGTTATTTTATGTATAATAACTTACTATCTATTAGAAACGTCAATGAAGTAGGTAACATTTTTAATAATTTAAAGCTTTATTAAATATAAAAGGTTATAACTTTATTAACTCTTACTATCAATAATTAATTTATAAAAATTCAATGACTATATTATTAATCATTAAAATATGTTTAAGAAATTTTAAAAAAGTTATTTTAATTCTAGTAAATTAAAACTGTTTATATAATAATTTATATTCATAATTGATTAGTTGTATTTAATATTCACGTATTAGGTTAGGTTTTATGTTATAATTGTAAGGCTTAACGAATATGTATAATTTGTTTTTTAAACAAATATCGAAATCATCTCCAAAAAGACTCTACACATTAATATGGTATTTTAAAAACCTTTTCACGTGAGTGAGAGAACAACTTGGTCTACAAATAGTCCTAGATCAAAATATAACAAATTTGCAATTTTAAAAAGAGAAGAACTTTAACCGTGCAATATAAATGTTGAATTCTAGATACAAAAAGTTTTTATTGTTTTAAAATCCGTGATTTTAATGTACCTATTTTTAAAACTAGAATAACTTTTTTCCAAACGTGATACCGATCAAATACAAATAATATTGTACAAGTAAAAATTCTCTTATTTTTATAGTGATTGTTTGGTTTATGATCAGTAGCTGTGGCCTTCTATGTTGTTTTCCACTGAAAACGTTTTTTCATAACAATTTCGTATTAATATGCAATATCAATCAACGGAACTGAAATAAGACCATAAATAGATAATAAATACCGATGGATAAACAGTAAAGATTTAAATTTATTTTAAATTCTTTTTTATTCATTTAAGTTTATTCAACGCTATTTTAATACATGAAAAACGAATCGGTTGCATATTCTCGTGATTAAAATTTGTGAATATTGTCAAAAAACCTCAACTATTTTAAGACAGAGTATGTTTAATATGGTTTTTAATTTTAAACGCGTATAATATATATATATGATACCTATTGTAATAATTTACATGATTTCAATGGCTTAAAATATGTATACTCCGGCCCACGAGAGAACGTCAGTTAAAACTCGTCCAACGCTGCGCATCTGCATGTTGCCGAATAGTGGGAATGACATCATGGTGAGAGAAAAGAGACGTCGCGTATTACTATATCGATGCGCGGTTTACGTATGGACTCTCGTGGACCGGAGTATAGGTACCTAACTATAGATATTAAAATGTCTATTTTATTTTGTTTAGTTAAGCCTCTTATACGGCTGAGTTATATTATAATAAATAATAATTTTCTATTACTAGGAAGTAGGAACAGAACAAGGTACATCACAATAAAGGTATAATTACGTACAAATCAGAAATAAAACTTAAAATCGGACCCCACCAAAACGGTACCGGTGATTATATATTTTATTAACCGATGATCACCTTAAGTGGAACTCACCTGTCACCACATACACATCTTACTTAGATATTAAAAGACTCTGCCGAAAGCGCATTCAGCGCAAGTACCAATTTCTGGTACCAGTGGACAACTAGGATATTAACATTTAACATATGTATCCAAAAATAGTAATATTTTATATTTTCATAATATGCTAAATATTACAACCTACACTAATTATTTACTAATAAATATTAAATTCGAATATAGCACACACCGATTGTTTTATGATAATATTAGCTGATAACGGATAGCTTTCTGTATTTAATGTGGTGGTGTTATGTTAGAAGTACCTATACTGACTTAAATGTTTGTTAAAATGCGCATAATGCATTAACACAGTCAATCGAAAGCATATTAATGTATTATAATATATTGTTATATTATTTATATTACAAATATTTCAATCATTATAAAAAAACATTCAAAAAACATTAACCATGCTATTATTTTTTTTATTTTATATTTTACGCTTTATATACATTATATGTAGGTATAGCTGATTATCTTCTACCATAAAATAAGAGAGAAAAAATACTATCACTGTTCAAAAAAAAAAATTGTAAAATAAAATAAAATGGTGCGACTTTACGTTGTGTTTATTAATAATATAATTAATTTCTTGAAAATTCGTGGTAATAAATATAGGCCTATAAAATAAAATACTACAGCGGGTTGTTAATAATATTACTATATTAGTAAGTCTATTTTATTTCTCTCTGAACGCAGCTTGAAGTTATTAAAGTTTGACCGTCGTTTGGTAGACATTGTAATTAGAAAAAAAAATAAATAAAATCGGTAAAATAGCGGTAGATAGTGGTGACAATTTATTATATTTTATGTCATGAAAGAATATTACAGTTCATATTTTTGTGTCCCGATATATAGACAAGAAAACAGTGAACTCAATTTAAACAAAATATAAAAATGTGTTTACACGAACAATTCGAGTAAATGAGCAAATTATACTTTTAAATTTGTTTTCTACAATGTGAGTGGGGACACAGTTTATAACACAAACACATAACTTTTTTAATACATAATTATATAATATGTATATACTTATTACTTATAATATGCTTAAAAAGGGCGTGGCCGTTGTTTCTGTATATGTATTCGATATGCTCTAAAATTGTTTTATTTTTATTAAGTGCCTATAATATAATTGTTTACCATATCACGGTTGCACATGTTGGTTAGTAAGTTTTACATATACATAGTATTACCTACTTATAAAAACGATTTTGTTTCCCGCAATCAATGCAATAAGTAACACTTTTAAGCAAATATAACTTTTTAGATGTTGAGTAAATTTTTTCAGTCTGGAAAAAAAAATGAACCACTAGTATATCAATACTGTAATAATATTATTATATTCTATTGTCATGAATTTAAACGAATCGATAGAAATGTACCATAGCATAGTATGAAATTTTACATACTACAACGATATCGTACATTACGACATGAAATGGGACCAAAATTTAACTTAGATACCAAAGGGATTCATTAAACAAAATATATTCAGTTATTTAATGCCATTATTGACAATGCTTATAGAAGTGATTCTCAACCAGGTGCCTGATGGCCATTAGCAAAAGTTCCGAGCCCCAGTTCAATTTATGTTATTGATATATTACACATTATACATATTATTGTATAATTATTAGCAGAGCGATGAATGTATTGATGTAATGATGTTTGTTTTTTTCTTTATTTTTTTTTTAGATTATTTAAAACAAGATGTCTCCTAAGTATTTAATAATGTAACCAAAGAGTCTAAATAAATATCCTATTAATACTTTAACGGAGTATAACGATTTTGTAAAGTTGGTACAAATATCAAATGAAATGTTTTTCGAAAAAAATTATTTCAACCTACTATATTACTAATACCTAATAAAACAAATTTCTTTAAAAGTAATAATATCATAAAATATATTTAGTAATGAAGGTTGACAGACCGTCCTCATAATTGTTTTTCGTATACAAGTATTTATATCATTGAATTAAAATTTAACAAACCCATTACAGGAACATACACTATACCTAAAGTACAGCGGCAGTAATCACTTGCCAACCTTTTTTTCAATAAATTCGTGATTCAAGTACTTAATAATAAATTATTACTGATTACAACCCAAACTGCCAGAAACTAAATTCAGATGATGGATTTCAACAGAGAAAACCACCGTTTCAATCAACATACCTATTATTAATACATTATTTATGTTAATTTAAAAATATAAAATAATGGTTTTTATGAAACATATTTTACTAGGTTGGTACCTATACAATTATTATACCTGTATATTATACTTATTTATTAGGTACATATAGGATATTTTATATTAAATTAAAAATGACTACTTTTTTCGGTTATATTTGTATAATATACTAGCTGGATAACCTGTCTTCATCCTGGTTTTGCGGAAAATCCTTTATTATGGGTATGTAGACTATATAGATTATAGATGTACCTTATTTTAAGCGTACCTCAGTTCACGGAAAACTCGAAGTCAGTGTACCTAGCTTTGTGAAATAATTTGACCTAGACGGGCAACCACAAGTTAGCAGTTCACACATGGTTTATTTTTTAACGTAGTTTAACCTATACTTACTGTCTAAACTTTTCTGGTATCTCTAAAAACAATCTCTGAGATTTTCGTCAAAATCGATTGAGCAATATTTGAGTGTATACATGCATAATATATATTATGTTACAAATCATACATTTGGTTTTAAGATAAAATTTCATTAATTGAAGCCATGGAAACGCGACGATTTCATACATGCTTGAACCCGATCTGCCGGAGTAACCAATGGCAGCGATTTATATATTCATAAAAATAAAAAAAAACTAATTTCTTATTAGTATTATAACGTGCAACCAATGCTAGTCATTTATGAACAAAAAAAGTTTCAATTTTCACCTTAAATCGTAGTTTTTTTTTAAATGCAAATTTCGGACAATCCTTTCTTAGTGGGTCTTTACATTCTACACATAAAACGAAGCTACTGACTAAATTGCATATACTCATAGAGACATAGTTTCAATGGTTCCGACTAGGTAATTATGAAATAGTCAGTTAGGACAAGTATTTTTTTATATATATATACATGTATATATATAGATTTACACAAGAGGATGCGTAAACAAAATGGTTGATAATCATTGCATTAAAGTAAACTTTATGTAAGGATAAATTAAATAGTGTATTATATAGGTATTATATATTACTCATTAACCTCAACCTCTAATTTATCACAATCTGTGTATATTCAAATTATGTGATTTTTCTCTCACATAAAAAAAAAATTAAATTATCCTATATCACGTAAAAATATATCTTGATTTTCTTGACAGCTTGGCCCAATCATTGCCGTAATACATTCAGACAACAACAGGAGCAGAACTCTGTATGATGAAATCACATTAGCGTCCTATTAAAAATCAATTTCCAGTCCTTTTCACTTCAAATGTTCCCTTTCTACTTTCTATTATCCACTCTTTTTTATTCATTTCCTGGGAATACCAACGACAATTTAAAAAAAAAATCAAATCATTGAAATTAAAATAAATAATTGCATTGAAAACACTAATTTACATTCACATTTTTATTTTTTATATTTTATTAAAACAATTTAAGCAGAATATTTATTTAAGATGTCAACCGGGTCGCTTCTTTCTCGATTATAATCTGAAACTTCAAAAATATTATGATATATACACAAAAATCTGTATTATAAAAAGTATTATGCCTCATTTTATATTAGTTTAATTTTATTTAACGAAGTCACTCATATTATTTATTAAGGAAAACAGAGGTGATCAAATTCCATATCTAAAAAAAAAAAAACCTTAAAAAGCAAAATTATTTTCTGAAGCCATTTATTATGATGTTAAAAAAAAATGTATGCTAGAAAGAAATCATCTTGTACAGTGGAAAAAAAAAATTTGAAATGTGTATATATATAATATTATGCTGATCGCTATTTATATTACATTTTACCATTGATTGAATATACAATAGTATACAAGTATATTTAATCAACGATTTTGCTTATGAAATGACAAATTGAATTTAATTTCACTAATTTATTAGAAACAAATAATTTTAATCAGCCTTTTAACCACTCTACAGAATATACATCATTTCATTTCAAAAGATATTAAAGATTTTTAACATAAAGACGACTTGATATAATGAGGTTTAAGGTAAAATAAGGATAGGTTTGAATATAAAATTTGATCTCTGCCTTAAAATAATTGTATTACTCTTGATAAGAGATGTGAGATGCTTAAGTTTTACTGTTAATGGAAAATTGACACACATTTGGGCAAAACATCCTATACAACTTTCTGATATAGGTAGAAGCATAAGTTATGAGTAATATTTTAGTTTCCATTTAGAAATTAAATTTAACTTTTCTGTTACAGATTCAATATAGAAGACGTTCTGTATAAAATGCCTAATTAGTTTAATGAATGTTTTGGAAACTTCCAATTCTTATTAGGCAACTCGTAAATATTGTATTATTTTTTTTGCAACATGGAAGCATTAAATTGCAATAGGTATTTGGTATTTATTTTATTCGAGAATTTGATAAAATTAAAGAATAACGTACTATCAAAAAATCAAACAAATTATTAATTTTTTTCCTTCCGCTGTTTTTGTTTCGTTATTTTATCGTTTTGTCATGGTACCGTCACATACAACAGTCACGTATGTGCGAGCGACCATATTCATATGGAAATTACGAACGAGAATCGTGATTTGATTAAAAGCCACCTCTCACCACCACTCTTTCGCCGATGCTGCTGCTGATGCGCCACGACTCACACACCCTTCGCGGTTACATCCCTACACAGAGCACGTTCAGCGAGGTAGTTGGATATTTTCGCCGTTCGTGGCCGCACTAAATAATAATGCATTATAACATCAACCTAGAAACGATTTTTTTTTTTACATTTTCACAATCGTTGTCCGTCGACAGTGTTTTAAAAATCTTCGACAGCGACCTGTTCTTACTCATCACGCTAGCAGTGTATGAAATCACGAATGAATTCCCCATGATAATGAAAAAGCTGAAAGTATATTATTATAGTTACGGCGCTTCGATTAACCAAACTATTGTACCTTCCGTGGGTATTCGAAAACACCATGAAAATTAATAGTAGATCCACTTTCCAGTGAAATAGGTATTGCATAATATTATTGTTGAACCTTTATTGCTGTGGTAATATACATATATATATATATATATATATATATAATGGTGGCTCTGATAGTATTTTTTTTAAAGGTACACAATTTTTTTTTTCGTCACCACGTCGTTGAACATAAACCCAAAGTACAAAGTAATTATCATCCTTATAACTGAGTAAGAAATACCTTATTATTTTTTTTTCGATAAGTGAAATCAACAAAATAAGGATTGGTTAACCTTTTAATTTAGAAGTTTACTTTTATTACAATTCATTCAACTTCATTTATAATAACTGGATAATAATGTATCCATTGTGAAAACTGTGATTTATTTACCTACTAATAAAACAAATAGTTACTTTCAATTGTATTCGTTATAAATAATATTGTTTCAATTGATCATTTTATTTAACGTTAGTCGATCGTTATTGTCGTTGCGGCAAAATTATACATATAATATTCATATTAAATTCTTTTAAATTCGTTTATCGAAAAGCGTACAGGATACCTCATGGTGTTCCGAAATTGCCTACTCACTGCGCCATCCGCAATGGATAAAATATTATGAAAATATTAGAAAAATAAGGAGAATAACAACTACAGACTGTTGTTATTTCAACTTGAAACTATAACAGGTTACCTGTTACAATATAATATAACAGATGTACTCAGAACTTGATTGATAGGAAACCTATTTTATCATAGTGCTACTCGATATAAGATATAATAATATGTCAATAATTACTATATTATAATATCTACAACTACAAAATTCTAATACTATTACGGTTATGGTACGAAATAAAATATTTAGTAAAAAATTAAGCAAAATATAAATATACTTCTTAGATCATTATATTTTTAAAAACATATACTTGTTTTTTATGATGTTATATAACGCACTTTAAAACATTTCATCTTTATTTATTTTTCTACAACACAATAATTATTTAAAACTTCTGTAGTGTTATTCTTCTGACGGTAATATATTATTATTTTATAAGACAACCTTCATTACTTATTTTTGTGCATAACACCTACATCGCGTATATATCATAAAATGATGTATTTATATTTTATCTTTTATCTCCGTATTTTTTTTTTTATATCATTAACTATTATGTTTTTAAAAATATATATTGCAATTTTTTTTTAGAATTTCTCCATGGTTAACCTTGAAAATCACACATCTGATATTTATTGTTCACCTATCCTAAAAAAAAAAACAGTTTTCTTTTTATTTCATATATTGTACAACTGTACTCTACATTATGGTAAACTTATACCTAAAATACAGTAATATGTATCTTACAAGTTATGTTAAATATAAACGTGAACACAATATTATATCTTGTCGATAGTTTTTAAAAGTCAATATTTACCTAATTAATCTCTATTTGAATATTAAGAAAACCAATTAATAGAACTGTGATTAATCATATAATATGTAAAAACTAAAAAGGTATATATTATTATAATGAGGACGAGGAAAAATATTTATTGTACTAAAATGTGATGATAAGAATTTACTAAAATGAGTATTCTAAATGAAATGAACGTACCAATAGTACCTATACAATTTTATTAGCCAGAGTATATTTTGACGTAAAATTCCTAAAAGTTTTGAATTTTAGTCGTGAACAGAACTAACATTCTAGTGTGTGAACTTAAACATTACATTACTTTATAATATAAAACGAAGGCAATTTTACTTCCATTGTGAGTTTCAATGAAATCAAATGAATTGAACAATCAAAAAGTATATGAATAAGTCAGTTAACCTTATATTTAAATCATCAAGACTAAAAAAAAATCTCCATATTTTATTGTTCGTGGAATAAATATCCTAATTGCCCTTCATCCACAGATCTACGTTTCCGGACATATTTTTTGTTCATTGCTCGCTGTAAATTAAGAAAAAAAAACGTTTATCATATTTACGGCGCGCGTAAAATGTGAATTGCTGACTTCCCGAAGCTATTATTATTATTACATTTTTCGGTCGACTACGAGTGCCACAATACCTACTACAGTACCTACTACACACTATAAGTATAATATCCGTGCGATGGGGGATACGTCATGGTTGATACACCAAACCTCAACCACATCGTATCCTCTTATATGTTAATTGGATTCTGTAAACATAAACGACATTATAAATTATTATTATACTACAAAGCCAAGAGACTAAACAACCGCATTCGCAAAAACCGCGTAATAATTATACATTACGAAATTTCTTATTGAAACAAAATATGCGAACTGCGTGTATACCATTATTATCGCCATACAGCCATTATACGTCTCTTACGCGGTGCCCGTTACTACACAGTGTACAATAAGTTGGGTACACAATGCACAGTATCGTCTATATAATACAGGCATTATTGTATAATTATTATAATATATGTGCACTGCACTCCAGATATATATTTCCCACTTATTCTGGAGCTGTAATAATGCATTCTCGTTTTAAATTACAAAGCGCTTTAAATTTAATTTTCCGTGGGTTAAATTAACTTTTAATCTCGCCCCGGAGTTCATTTAGCACAGTTTGGTAACTTTCGCGTCGACGTTCTACACACACACATACACACACGATCGTTTATATATTTTGTATTTTGTACATGTGGCGTGTGTGTGTGTGTGTGTGTGTGTGTGCGTATACATTGTATTCTAGTGACGCATCCATATACGTATACATATAGTAATCCCATATAATATTATATTTCGGATAAGCCGGGCGCCCCGAGTCTAATAGCGTACACGAGTTTGTAATCGTCGTGATCGCGATTTAATGACGGGACCCACCATCGTGAATAAATCGAGTTGTGTGTTTTAATACGCACAATCGAAACGATTATTGCGTGCGCGTACGACGCCACCTCGGTGTCTACTCCAACACACAAGAACCAGAAACAGATTCCGCGGTGCCCATCGAGCTTATTATTACCATGTGAAATGGCTGAATAATTATAATAATAGGCCAATATTAATATGCTTTAAACGTTTAGTTATACTGTAGCGAGTTATACCTAAGACATTTTATTGTGACAACCTAAAGAGTGACCTCGTGATGTATTGCCAATACCAATGCTTTGTGGAAAACAACGATAGCTTTGAAAAAATCGTTAATATTTTCAAAAATGTTCATTCTCCCCGACACGTAAATATAATATTCTTATAATGACTGCAGTAGTCATAGTACAAACGGTTATACTTCAACCCTGGTATAATATACGTATTTCTATATATACTCTGTCACAAATGTAATAAGTAACCTCATGACTGATTTTCTTCCGGTTTAATCAGACCATTCCCATCGAGTAAGTAATATGGTTTTGACGGATTTCTTCGTCAGTTTTCGTTTCAGATGACCGACTCGCGGCTTTGGCTAATAATATTACTTTACCGTATTAACCTCTCAGCAAAAGCAATCTAGGTGGGTGTTAGAATAAATAAAAACGAGACACCACTCAGATTTCAAAACTTAGCTACAAACATTTCCGCCGCCTAAGGTTACTCTTATTTGAGACAGACTGTATGCGATATAAATACAACTTTCAAATTGTACGATAATAAAATTAAAATAGTACGTCAAATTTTTAAAACGATGATCTATTATATTTAACACGAAAATGATGACATTTAGTTTAAAGATTTTATTTACATCGATCATTTACTTTTGATGTAGAAAATAATATTTAAAAACTAAGTTTCTATACTCTGCTCGTGCCTAACTTATAAGTTCTTTAGTAATTGCAAAATGTAGATGGTTTAACCTTTTTTAATCGGAATATAAAGCTATATAAGAACGTGGATAATATTTTGAATTCGCACAATACATTAATTTTAACTTTATGTACAGATTTTACATTTTAACTTTCCGTTATAGACCTCAAAATAATTTATAATATCTTTGAACTTAGTTCAAAGAACATATAAATTATAAATTTAAAAATATTTTACCTAACTTTGTTTGCTGCGGGAGATGGAATGACGTAAATGATCTATGTTGTAATAGTTACGAACTTAGAAAACGTATTATTAAATTCATAAAACTGTATCAGCTGTAGATTTCATCATTCCAGACATTTTCGGTGAACCGTTTCTTTAATAATAAATTATTCTGTATTTGAGATGGTGTGTATAATATTATAAAATTGTAATAATTTATTTTCAACGTTCCGTAGTGCAGGCACAATTAATTTGTCAAAACAGATTTAATTATTAATCTTTTATCTGTTTTATATTTAATACACACAATTTGTACTTCTCGTTTTCACTAAATGGATTTACTATTTTTACTTTATGAATATTCAAAACTATAGATTATGAGTTTAGGAAATAAATATCAACATCTACCAACATATTATTATACAAACGAACTCATAATGACTGATTGGCTGACTTTTGCTGACTGACTGACTGACTGACTGATGAATCATCACCTAGCCGGAACCGCCGAAGCTATGAGTATGAAATTTGGTCAGTAGTTTCTTTTATGATGTGAAGACCCACTAAAAAATGTTGTATAGGCATTGGTTACAAATGTCAATTAAATTTTTTTGAATTCGGAAACTTCAGTGAACTTAACAGGTTGATAATATTACTTATGGTAATATTATGTAAGTTACATAACCGTTCGAAATTTATTTATTTTTTTTTTTATCTTTACCTGCAACGTAATTTATTTTTATGTGAAAGAAATAATCATTACTAACAACATTTTTGGTTTAATCATATGATTTGAAGATCTTTGTGAAAATAAATGAAATTAATCTAAATTTTGTCGTCCATGACAAATTATTTTACTAATAGTTTAGTTTAATATCTACTGAATCTACATTATGTAAAATGTTGATATTCCAAACATAATATCGAACGTTAAAGATTGAACCAAGTAGTGTTGTATATTATTATTGTTTAAATAACTTAGATATGAAGAGTTGTCAACGGGTAAACATCCTTTATTAAACTTCCGGTGGCTACAAATTTAACTTTAAAACATTAAATACTTTCAAATGATTAAACATCAGTGTTGTACGTTTGACAGATACACAGACACACACAGACACACACACACACACACACACACACACACACACACACAAATTATACAAATAATAAATACTTTGACACATCCGTACGCGCATATTATTATTATTATTATAATTATCGTAGAACACGTACGTTACAACCGTTTAATCTCTCGCGATATTCCAAAGTTTTTCAATATTATTCTCCCCCGTTTTCCCACTGACTCTTCTGCGAGTGTGTTTATATATATATTATACATTATGCGTTTACCCTTGTGTGTATAACGTACCTCCACAGAATATTATATAATATAAATTGCGACGTGCGGCTCCCCTGTTCGGTTTGACAACGACAATCCCTCATCGTTTCGCACACGACAACGTCATCCGTGCGACACCATCGCCTACATCATAATGATAATATCATACCTACGTGTATACGTCACGTCCTATACCGTACGACCTGTAGATTTATTCTGCTCATAGGCACTCGTCTATGTGTGTTATTCTTGAATATTATTCCATATCGTTTGTTTCCGCGTAGACGTTTCTCGGCGGCGTAATATACGTATTTCTGCATTACGGTTGTTTGTTCTTTCAGACGGGGTACGAAATATTGCAACATATTTAAGGGTGCTGCACGGTGCACGTTCGCGGCGGGGGCAGAAACAAAAAAAAGAAAATGTTTTGAAATAATATGTTAGGTTTTTCGTCGGGTGAGTTTAAAAAAGCATCAACGAAGTGGATGCTCGTGACTCGACGTGAAAAATTCGAAAAATGTTAGTGAGACGACTTATTACACTTGATTATATTATAATGTGTAACTATACTTATAGTAGCTAGCTGTACCTGTAATATTAAAACCATAACAATATTATAATAATTCACTACCCAAGGTTTCGGTTAAGTTATTGTTATATTATGCTTTACCCTAACCCAGCATGTAAGCTAAACCTAAAATTTGTATATAGGTAATTTTCATAGGTGTAATTAAATATTATTGCCCGCAGATTTTTTTGTGGTGGTTATGTGTTTTCCGGTATTTCGATATATTATACGTTTAAAAAAAAACATCTACAGAAATAATTACAAGCATAATATTTCTGTCGGTCGATACGTGGGATACTATAAAAAAACGTTCAACTGTTGCCAAAAACGTGAGAAATAAACTGATTTTTAATTAATTTATTCTATTGGCAAACCTATATCGCTATACTACCTACATGGCTACACCTAATCGGAGATAATGCTACTCGTCGCGAACAATAAACGCATCCTATTCGTGTGTATAAAATGTTTTAGAATATACCTAAGTATTATCAATAAAACTGAATCCGAATCCCCGAGGATAGTTTTTTTTGTTGTAGTTGTTATTGTTGTTGTTCGCATTCGAATTTAAAAGCTTCCTATTCGACAAAACGCACAACACTCCCTTTACAGTCTACACACATATATATATAATATATATATATATATATTTATATGTGTAACAACTAACAACAAATGTATATATGGGTACTGCATGCCTACGGATTGATTTTAAAACGCTCTCCCGCATGCATTTTAGCTTTTTTTTTTTGCACAAAATGTTAAATAATCGTATCCATATTGTGTATAGTGCTTTTCAATCATCCCGCGGCGGGATTCCCGCCCGTAAGTTATTATTGTATCACGATCAGCAGTAACAGAGGGTTTGTTTTATCTAAATATTCGTTTGTATAAAAAAAAATCCAATCGCAAGTTAAAAATAAAATATTTTAATCATTATTTATCCCAAACACTTTAGTTCGTATTTTAGCGGAACGCAATACATTATATGAACCGATACATATACTGTAAACTATAAAGTAGAAATAGAAGTAATAATTATAACTAATAAGGAAGAAGTTGTATAGCCATAGCATACCTAGTCTTCCAGGTGCACATATAACGCATATATAAGACACGCACTATATCAAGTACTTTAGTTCTGGGACAAGTACAGCAGCCCTCTATATTAAGGAACTCCAGATGACCATACAGTCTGTTCGTAAGTCTTTCATTATATTATTATGATAGAAAATTGCTCAAGGTTTTTTAAGATTGTTGTAATTCATTGTGTTATAATACAACATATCAACTGGATATTAACTAATATATTTTAATCTATATTTCCTGAAGCTCCCGAGTAACGGGTAAAATATAAATCAAAGAGCTCTGAAAACACTCACTAAATTATGTAAATATAACAGGCCTCCCAACTCCGTTACAGTATTATTATACTACAATATGTACCTATTTATAATGTATTATAATTTATAATAGTATGTAAATGAAAAAGTGTGGACGTTTACCAGACAGGTATTGTCGTTGTTTAATAATTTAATATAAATACTATTTTTATTAGAAATATTAAAGCCAAAATTATAAATTTAATTTCACGTGTAATTTATACAGATTTAAATCATTTTATTTCACTGATTTCTATTTTCAGGCAACTGCTATTATATGTCTATATAGGTATTTAATAATGCACAGCCACGTGTGCAGTCCATTTTCCACAAGTCCCGGACTTATAAGCCATAGATCTGTATTTAATGGAGCACATAATTTAGAACGATGAATATATTGATTTTAAAATTCCAGTTATTATACATTTTAAAAATAATATATTTATAAATCGTATGTATCAACAATCGTAACGTTGTACTGGTCACTAACAGATGGACGGACGGACACGATGAGTATATACAAGGTTTTTTAAACGTATGTTTAGTCTATGGATATTTGTGTTTTAACAACATAATAGGTAATTATCACTTGTAGCACATTTTAAAAGAGGTGAAACGGCAAGAAAGAGGCAATTGTTCCATACACATTTTTTGCAGTTTTTTTTATGAACACTGTCGACCACTGTCGTGGCATTAGATGTCGGATCGAGATCGATTTTTATTTTCGTATTACTCACGGCAGAAGCACCGTAGCCCGTAATAGGAGATTCGGTTGATTTGGTCGCGGGTCTCCTGTTTGGCAGTTTTTTGTTTCAACGGACGCTACGTCAGCCGACGATTCGGGGTGGAGGAAGCGTTTCAGTGGCAAATTTAAAGGGCGTCGAAAACCAATTAAACGATTTATTTCCTGCCCCCACCCACCCGAACAGTATTCGTTCTGTTGTTTTTTAATCAACGGGAAACCCGTCAAAAAGTTCTCTCTCGGCACCACCACTGCAGCCTGTATACACTTTCCACGTATCCCACCTCTATTGCTCCTCATCCCCATTCATCTCCGCCACCTCATCATCGCTTCATTCTCTTCCTCGTCTATAGGCGAAAGTGTCATTTGGCTTCTTTCATTGCACCACCACTGCACGCTACTCTATTTGCCCGATCATTCTCTTCTTTACTGTGCAGCTACACCCTGCAAATGGCGACCGATTTCACAGAAATACTTCTTTGTTTATAAGTTTATAACAATTGCATTCAACCGAAGGGGGCACCGACAAAGAGAGGAAGAGTGGGGAAGAGGGAGAGAAAGAGAGAGAGAGAGAGAGAGAGAGAGAGAGAGAGTGGAAAGAGAGAGAAAGGGAGAGACTTACCGTAGAAAAAATCCATTTTACTCTAAAGTTTTATTAATTATCCTGCCACAGTTTTTGTCGGTGTCGGTGATGTTGTTGTAAGGAAAAGGGGTTTTTGGATGCGTTTCACCGTCGCTTGGTAAAGATTCGTAATTAACGAAAGAAAGCTGGTCGAATTAAAAACAAAAATAACGCGTTACATCCGCCACCACTGACGTTATTATTACACTTGCATCGTTGTAGTTTTCGACTAAACGGTTTTTTAGAATTACACCACTACATTTTATTACACATTTCTGAAAAATATCTTGCCCTTTTGAAACACTGCCTCAACATTTTTTTTTTTACATTTAAATAATACACGAAAATTCAAAATAATTATAATAAAATATAGTAACGAGTTTTGTTATTAAAACTTGAAAAATGTACACATGTATTAATATGATAAGTGAATAGTTCATTCAAAAACAATTCTGAGTATAATTGAATACAAAAACAATTCTGAGTATAATTGAATACAAAATATATATATAAATTAAATCATCTAATTCCATAATAAACCTATTTGCTTTTACTTATGTGTGACTTGTAATAAAAATAATACGAATATTATTATATTCATAATAGTCGGTCTCTGCAAGGACATTGACTACAACTGTACAGGTCAAAATATCGAAATATCATGTAAATTATGATACGAGTTAAGTACACGTTTCAATAATGTTTACATTGACAAAATTCATACTCAGTTATTAATAAACAAATAGACGATGAATTTAGACATAATCCTGCTAAGCCACTAAGGATAATATTTTTATCCAGTGCGTATTGGGCAATGATAGAAATTAAATTATATAACAATTTTATTAACATTAAATTCTTATAATAATTTGGGCGAATGTAAAGTTCGCCACAAGTACAGTTTTTTAGTGTAAACTCCACCAGGACAAAATAAAAGGTAAAATTGAGTTCATGTAAACTTCGCCAGTAAATAAAATCAAATATTTAAAATTTATAATTTTCATACTAATAATTGTCATTAAATAATAGTTGGGTATGCGTACTTATGTGCCAAATATATATAAACTTAATAATAATAATAATAAATTTCCGAACAAATAATACAAACTGTAATATCACATTACTTATGTGTATTTATGAACCTTTTCATTATCTTTTTATGTAACCGGAATTCTTGCGGGGTTTACAATTCCCAATAATGTATTTAAGTACCTCCTATACCATTACATATTTTTAAAATTAATATTTGACATTGAAACAGTTTGTATTAATTTACTCATTATGCATAGTTGATACATTATTTATATTTTATTATAATTAGACATCATTATATTATTTAATGTAGCCTCTTATAGCGTATAATCTATGTAATATTTTTTTTTAGATTTTTTTTATTAGGTATCAACATGGCAGATTATATTGACAGAAATTATGAAGTACATCAAGTGCCATCAAATACAATAATATAATAGTATTTTTTATTCTCTCCTAAATTATTTGTCTTTAAATTACTTGTTATGTGCATATTCAAAACATGCGTTTGTATAAATTGGGGGGCTCTGTCCGTTATTGTTATTAAATAAATAAATAAATAAATAAATGTATTACCATAGTACCTATATGTAAATAATTAAATTATTAAAGAGATAACGTTGATGACTAGGTAGTCAAATTAGTCTGTTGTACTAGTATACGATATTGACTAGAAAAAATACCGTTAATACCCATTATTTTCAAGAAATAATACATTTAGCAATATTTCTTCGGCAATAACGATAATTCCGTCCTTTTTCAGCTATAATTGATTAAAATGTTAATTTAATTTGCTTATGGAATTAGAAATGGGTCTGTATTGTAAGATTGCTTCATCTAATCAGTACTAACAAGTAACAATAACATTTTTTTCGGGCTCTGTATGTATATTGTTGGAATATTTATTAACAAATTATATGATTTTTACAATATTGACAATATTGGTTATAATATCGGTTAATGCCAAGGCTTTGATGATATCGTATCGAATTAGTTATATTGGGTAGTCATTTACGTTATTAACTAAATCACTTCATTTTCGGTAACATATATATGATATATTTTCACATTTTAGTTCCACTTTCCGTTTTCAAAAAGGATTTTTTGAACATCTGCTTCTATTGTACGATTGCATGTTAGTTACAAGTACTTTAAAGTACTGATAATAATATTATTATTTTCAACTCAAATTACTATAAAAAAAAATTTGTTGTCCCCTTTTACCTATTTCTACTTCAGGGATGGATTCTCTGACCATATTACCTACATTAGCAGGTCAAAATTGAATTTTGGTTAATTTAATTAATATTAATTGTATTTTCTGGACAGAGCAGAATTTCTTTTTATAACTCTCTTTGAGTTGAAAGGTTAGTTAGTTTATTTATGATGCATATTAACCATTTCTGTGACCTGTTACTAAATTGATTATCTTTGCGACATGGACTACATTACATCATTTAATTTTGTTCGACCTTGTATTCGTGACGATGACATTAAACATATAAAACTATTATTTATATTTATTTAATAAATGATGTAATTAATATTGAATGGTGTGTGCTTTTATTTACATCACATATTGATTTAAGTTAATGATAATTTAATAAAAAATTATTTGTAGGTAGGTACTAGGTACCTAGTAATCGTAATTAAAATTAATAGCTTGAATATAAACTATATGTAAGTATAACTATTATATTATAGTATACCTGGTTACTATGGTTCCTAATTGTATATTCAAGACGTATAATTGTTATTATTGTGTTCGATTCCTTTCAAAATGCAGTTAATTTAACAAATAATTTAATTTACGAAAATTATAATAGTTTCTGGTTTTCAGTTTCATAATACATTTTACACCGATGATCATTATAATACACTACTGATAGAAAAATATTCCGTCGATAGCCTTAAGATATATCTACGAAGATCAGTGCAATACACGCTTTGGTATAGTAGTTTTATTTATATAAATAAACTGCATGCTAACCTCCCTCATGAGTAATAATTTTAGTTTATCCGGACAAATTCCAAAACATTAGAACTTTTAATGATATACTTTATCCCGAAATATTGGTGAAGTCGACCTTAGCTGTGTGATGTCAACTTTATCCATATATCGTACTTTTGCAGCAGTGTGTAACATATATATATATATTATGAGATACACCTATCCTAAATAAAGTATTTAGAATTTTTTAAGCAAGCTGATCCAATAAAATTTGATAATTATATAGGTTAAAATTCAATTATTGTATATAATTATTAGAATATTCATTAAATATGTATCATTGTATAACTGGAGTGTCCATGAACCACCCCTCCCACGTATTTGTACAATATTTCCCACTAATGTAATAATTTATGAAGTGTAATTCTAAGTTTTAAAATATGAATTATATCATATAATATATTATACTTCATAAAAACATGAATTAAATTATACTTGGTTTATGGAGTATAGCTCTAAGTTTATTTATTTTGTTTTAAAATATGAGCATTTTGTTCTTTGAAACTCTCACGCCATAATATTATGTAGCCAAAGAATAACTATAAAAAATAATAAGTATATATATATATATATTTAAGTACATTATGCAGAATCATATTAAATCAACTAGACACGAATACAAATTTCAGTTTTTAACGACATCGGTACTGCAATTTAGTACAACCTATGTTTTTCATACCGGTATTATTAGGTATATAATATAATAATTCTATAAAGCAATAATGATTAATTCATAACCACTTTATTTCATATAATAGATATTGAATTTCATAAAAATATCCAACGTGAATAATTGTACCGTATAATATAATATTGTGTATTGTAATGTTAAAATATGCACAAATTTCTTTGAGTACAGCGGCTTATCATGAATTCATTTCACGTTTTCAACCAAACATTTTTTATTTACGTCAAATACACTTGGCCATAAAAAATATTATTTTTCTTGTTGTTGTTCTA
>WHPZ01589580.1:24998-67927 GCA_016617965.1 Macrosiphum rosae
TCTTGTATTTAATTTTTCGTTATTAAAACCCTTCTGTTTTAATATTTGTTATAAATTAACCTAGACAATTTAATACGGAGTTCACCATTCTTGCAGTAGTTAAAAAATCCATTTACCATTTTTTTGATAACGGTTTAAATTTTAAATTTTGGAGAAATTTGAAAAAATTTGAAAAATCTTTCTATTTATTTTATACATAAAAATTTGTAAGATTCAATACAAAGTTCCTAATAGTTATTAAAAGTATATTTAAGACAATTTAGCTACATTAAATGAGTCTGAATATTTTGAAATAAAATTTTGAAGTATTTGGATATTTATAAAAATATAACGAATTTAGTTATTTTGGAGTAATTTATTCAACAAAATATATTGATAATTTTAATGTATTTCTTGAATGAATCTATTCACATAATTCTACGATATGCCTTAAATGATGCACAAATTATAAAGAGCTAGTATTACTACAGGAAGTTTGTATCACATAATATATGCATCTGTTATAATATATTTTATTTTAATTAATTTTTTTGAGGTATATATTATTACATTCGGTGAGTGTTTATCTCATATTTTTGTTTATGTTTTTTACGTATTTGGTTGAAAAGTATTTTGGGTTCTCAAATTTATTGAAGATGTTTACTTTCCATATTTTTGCTTTACATAGTAAATATTTTGTTCTAATTAATGACTTTCAATGAAACAACTTTTTAAATAATTTATAAATTCCCACACGAATTATTTTATAAGTATAAATAGAATTTATTCATGCTGAAAAGGTATCTGCGACATTCTGTCTTATCAATAAAAATAATACTATATATGATTATACTTGTAATCAAGTTGTAATCTACATTATGTCGTAGAAATTGAGGGAGCGAGGGGTCAACACCGGACCGACGGTACCCAAATAAGTGGCCTACACTTGCGATGGTCCTGAAAATAATCCCAACTATAAGTAATAATATGAATAGTCACCGAACTAAGACTAAATAAAAAAATTAAATTAATTGTAGCAAATCAGCACATTTATTTTGATTAAAATGTATGGAATCACCATATGACAAAGATCCGATGACGGTCATTGTTTCGTTTTACCAGAAACGTTCGCAAAATATGTTACCACCGTGGTACCAAAATTTATATCGAACGTTATATAAATTATAACTAAATGATCGCACATAATGTATTTCATCGTTATTTTCAATCACGGTCAGTAGTGGTGCGTCATTACAGCAGTGTGAATCAAGGGCGTCATAATCCCCTTCTATATTATGACCTTTATTTTGATTTATATGATGTAGTCTCGTTAAACATTTTTTTGATAAATGTATACGTTGTGATGTGTATGCGTGAAAAAGTTAGGCTAAAAGAACTAAACTCTAATTACGTCCCAAACGATATGGTACATAGGTGTGTGTTATACGAATAAATCATGAATAAGATAGAACGTATTTGTGGGGGTTGGGCAAGTTCCTCGGTCTCTCCGTAAATTACCATTAGACCTATAACCCGTAGCAAAATGAAACATTCTAAAACGGTAAATCACTCCTTACTTCGGCAGCATCTCAAAACGAATGAAAAGGTCCAAGTGAACCATGTAATATAATATCATATCGCATACCTTCCAAACTCAAACCTATAATTTCATTATATAGGGTTAGTCGTAATCAATTCGTAGAAGAAAGTTTAAATTTGAAAAAATTTAAAATTTAAATTTTTTTTTTGTTATTCGCACCATGTGACACGAATTATTATTATACAATGTTATAAAATGTATTATAATATAACAATGACCGTCCGTCACTCAAATAATACAATGTGTATAGTATAATGACGACTACCATCACGGCAGTAACACTACATAACTAAAGGCAAACCCGGAGGACGTCCACTGTCACGCATATATTATGTTGGATTAGGAGACCCTTTTCGTCCGGTCAGTATAATAGTGTTATCTTTTCCGGCCAGCATGTGGCATATTCGCGTATTATTTCTGTCGTCATTAAATAACCCATAGACCGTAAAAACAATAATAATATTATACTGCAGCAGACGTTTTAATTCCGAACGATGTAAACTTCAATGGATAGTTTTTATTTTATTTAATGGCGATGTTCCCGTTTCTCCGTGTTTATAACTTCGAATAATTCATTAACGAAATATACAAAATTTGTTTCTGTAATACGATTTTAACTATTATTACAAGAACAATTGACCAAGAATTACAGTGTTGACTGTTGATAGGTAACTACTGTGAAAGTATTGTAAAGCATATACATACTATGTTGTTGAAAATATTGATATTGTGAACATATTATTGGACCATTATAATTTATAACAGTCTGTTTTATATTAATTTATAATCCTTGTTAGTAAATATATGATTGAGATATCCCACACTCGTCTTTAATAACATTATTTAGGTAATTGCGCTAATATATAGGCAGGTATCGGTTTGGTAGTTGATGAGTTACTAATTATGCAAAAAACATTTGAATTTAATAATCAATTTTAATTATAGTATATAATATTATATTATATTATGTATAATTATAGTGTCTAGTAATTGTCAAATCGATACAGATTAAATCAATAAAATAAACCTAATGAGGTAGGTAAATTTTATTTCATGACAAGAAATTTTCTTGTCATGAAATAAAATTTAATTACCTTTAAAATGAATCGTAACGACGTGGATGAAATCATTTCATACATTTTAATACATATTAGCATAGGTCACAGTTTTTCCATTCTAATGTTGTAATTTGTAAAACGATGAGACATTTTAACGATTTTCTCACTTAGCACCAGAATCTGTGGGCGTAATTATATAATATTATTAGTATAATACGATACACACTAAAAGCCGTCACGTGGAAGACTAGTTTAGCGAGGCGCTGGCGAAAACTTGACCAGAAAGTTTTCAGGTAATCCGAGAAAGTATAATATAATACACTCGCCTATATAGCCGGAATTTTCATATTACACAATATACGCGTCGAATTTTCTCCATCGGGTTGGACAAAAAGTTATCCCACACGGACCAGGTGCAGCTGTCTCAGCAGTGTATACAGATATAATAACAATATAATATATTTATATGCAAATTTGTGTTTCGAGGAGTGCTGCAGTGCCAATCTCGGATATGGGCCGACGGTTGGTGAGGGAGGAGTAACACTACGGTGGACGCAGCATCGGTGGTGCAGACCAAAAGTCGTAAAGTTATAACGATTTAGCAAGTCTGGCGATACTTAAAATACGAACATTTTAATATGTTTGTATATTTTATTATGGGATCGACAGTCGGCGACGATGGAATTAAATAGTAATTTAAGTTTAAGTTTTCCGAATTTGTAGTGCATTGCTTTATCAAAAATAGCAAATATATTATTTAATACTATATAGCTGTAAGTATATTGATATCATATTATTATTAAAATGAACCATTTATCTGTATAAAAGTATACCTTAAGATTATTTAAATTCATGAGTTACGTTAATTTCGTACACATTGAGTTTAATTTTAATCAGATTTAATTATATTATTATTTGCAAAATTTACTTATATAATATCATATCCTCGTTATTCGAAACTTTAACATGTTTCATCAAGCTGAGATATAGTTTGATATTGTTTAATTAACGTAAGTAAAAATATAAAATTTATATTAATTATTTTTTAAAAACGTTTTATTTTTTTTAAGCATAAAATAACCTTTACAGTTAAAAAGATTAAAAATTATGTTTAAAAATGTATCATTATATAGATAAATAAAAACTATACTTGATTATATTATATTCCAAAACCATGACGAAATTCAACTCAGCTATTACTTTTTAGTTATTACTTATTAGTGTAATTATATAAAGTGCAATGCTTATCATTATGTTAAGAATAAAAAAAATGTGAAACGATATTCTGTGCTGAAATTAAATTATTTGTATATGCTATACATTGTATCCGAAGTGATTTATTTGGATCTGAACGCGTATTCATTAAATAAGTGAACTTTTATTTGCTACTAACCCTCTTTTTTAAAAAAAAAAAAAAAAAAAAACAACAACAGTTAAAAAATCAAAATGGTCGAAAACGTAAAAAAGTCTGTTGTTGCACCGTAGAGGTATATTATTTTGATTTTTCAGATGTAAAAAAAATAGCGAATTCGAAAAATGGTGACATTTGTGGCACATCCGTTTTGTTTTGTTTCAAAATTGTTTTTTTTTATTTTAATTTTAATTTCACTCAAAATTGAATATACACAAAGACTAATGTAAGTGTATTAAATAAAATGCGATAAAATAATTATCAACGATTTATGGTGGTTTTCCGGGAAAGGTAATAATAATTTATTGACCAAACGAACCACGCAAAAGTGTCGGACAGTTTTGTCAGTAGGTACAATGCGGCACACAACTTATTAATATGCCTAAATAGTAAATAATAATAATATTCTGTTTGACCAATATGGGCAGCATTATACAAGGTGTGAACAGGTCTCCCATAAAAACCTTAAGAACTTTCTAACGTTAGTGAGTGTAATCGGAAAACTCATTTTTCGTTTGTTAAATGTATTACTGGCACTTCCGCTCTTGCAATAGACGTTTGAGGTTTTCTGAACACGGACCTAAAACGCGTTGGCATGGCTAAAACTCTCGACAATTGTTATGGTTTATTTGTAATATTAAAAAAGACAATTGAATGAAATATTTAAAAATCTATCGCAAGTAAGTACTCTCCGAAAATCCCAAAAACACAAATAAAAAAAGGTTTTCAATTCCACACGCAAACAAGAAATCATTCTCGAAGATCGTACATGAAACTTCGAAACACCCTGTAACCTGTTCATATAATACGCTATTCATTGCAGTGTTTTGATATTGTCCGGGCACTATGGAAACCGGCCTTTCACGCCAACATCGAGAAATAAAATAATAATATTATAAATAAAAATCTGAAAACCGCTGAGTGGGCGCGAGACACATCGCCTCGTTATGTTCTCAACGTCCATTAAAATAACAAATGTATAATATTATGTTTCACTCGAGTGGCAAGAGATTATATTGCAGTAAAAAAGAAAAGTTCGTGAATTTACGATACGACGCGGTGGTTGAAGTTTACACGATGGACTTGACCGCATCTGAAATGAAAATAATATTATTCCACAGCAATAGACTAATAATAATTCTTTATAGGACACGCGTAACTGTAGGGGGAATCGTTTATGGATATACATTAATATAATATAATAATAAATTGTATTGTTTTATTTTTTTTTTAGTTATTATGGTACATATGGTAGTTATAGTTGTGTGTTGGTACGTACTTTGTTGTCTTACTTTGACTCGTATGACATGCTGACTTATATTATCATACAAACTTTCAATAACATCAGATAACAAGTTTGAGTCGAAAATGAATATTTAAAGCTCGTACGTAAATACGTACTTAACATATACGTTAGGTACGTTATATATATATATATACAATATACATATAAGTTTCTGTTATAGTGTATGTATATGTGATATAGACGTGCGGAGTATTTTAAATTCGTATGCTATTTAAGATAATCGAATTTTGTTATCATTTTTATACAGACGTTCGGTTTTGTCACCTTTTTTATTATTATTATTATTTTCTAAACACAGTGTGGTTTACAAGCTTTCAAATTGAATACGTTTACGTATTATATTTAAATACTTTTATTTTCTGTTGTTATTCCATAATATCATTCCCGAGCCTTTTTTAATCCATTTTGAGGAGGATAATATGTAACCACATATTGTGGTTAATTATTAACTGTAGTGTTCATTAAAATTAATATTATGTCTATAATGTTATAGGAATGCAATCGCTTTGTAACATTACTTTTTTCCGTCCTTTGTCAATGACATCGCGACTCCTTGATGAAAAGATAATGGCTAAATAAATACACTATTGTAGGAAGGATGATATTATTACCATTTACATTATAATGACAGCATAACTAATTGTTGAATATAATATCAAAAAATAAACATGTCTCATTGTCACATCCTTCTCAGTACCTAGCTCAATATAATATCAATTATAATATAAGTGAATAACATTTTCAATAATTAAAATAATTACTCTTTTCTTATTACCTTGGAAATAACATTTTACTTCTTAAGTTGAGATTCTTGTATAACAACAAGATAATTTACATAAATGTATATTTCGATTTTAGATTGAGTACGTTTAAAATTAACAAAATAATATATTCAATTATTAATAGTTAAATTATTTAGGTAAATTATTATTGTAAAACAGGTATGCGTCGAAAATAGTTTTATAAGAACTTAACTAAACTCATAATATATTATTATAATTGTTTTAAAAATATTATGATAAATTGATTATAACTGTTAATTTAAGAACAATTATTATCGTCTAATAGTCAAATTGAAAAATACCATCTATACTATATCATTTTATTATTATATATTGTATTCTCCATATGGCAAGTGTCTCTTAAGTATATTTAATATTTTACTACATCACGGTCGTAATCATTTAAATTTTAAATAGTGCCCAAACACACAGATGAACCACTGTTGCATACAAAATAGGTACGTCGTGGAAGTCAAATAGTCAACACTACATCTTTACCTGTGCCGAATACTGCAGAGTAAAATAAATACTAACCATAAGTATTTTTAATTACAAAATTAAAAATCTTTTTTTTATCCATATAGCTCTTCGAGACACGTAATTTAAATACTTTTGTATCGAGTGTTTTGGTCTTGGAAGTTATCAGCTAATATTTTAAAATATAGGTATTATTACTATTCCAATTTATGAAATAGCCATGTTACATATATACCAAAATGTTTGTTCTCAATTTAGTATATTCTAACAATAAATGTATATTATTATGTCGTCCATCGGTCGTTTTAAAATGTTTTACCATAATAGGTAATGTTTCTAAAGTATAAAATAAAAAAATACTTTTAGTTAATATCCCATAAAATATAATACACAGTCGGCCTATTGTTAAATTATAAAATATAATTTTAATGGGCGTTAACTCATATTTTCAATATATATATATATATATGTTTTTTCAATTTCTGATAAGATATTTTAAGTCATTGCATATAACATGATTTTGAAACGAATACGTCAACCAATATTTATGAGCTATGATAATAAAGCTAACATACAAACTATAGGTGAATTTTAACCAAAAATGTCACAATACCCTTATTGTAATTTTTTATTGACAGTATAATATTATTACACAGTATGGTTAACGGCTATGTCAGTCGTATAAATTCGTAACGTATCAATTTCATATAATTCTATTGTTAACCGATTATGTTACTACTACTTTGATTGCTTGTAAGATCGGCTCATTTTATTCAAGATGGAATTTCGAAGAAAAAATTAGTGTCACTATCTGTACATAAAAAAATTGACCACCAACGATATATATATTGTTTGTGCAAGTAATGGTTGCCAGGTCATTGTTACAGTATCTCGAATTGCTGTAGGCTTATATCTTACTTTTGTTTTACGAACTTTTCACTCACATCCATTAAGCGTAACTCACGTGTTCAACATGGTAGCTTGGAGGGATCCCTACTGGTCTCAAAACGTAAGACTTTTAAAAATTCCACATGATTACCCTTTTGGATTTATATATATAATATAGTGGCTGGCGTTCTTATATAATATATATACATTAAATACAGTTCGTAAACAATGGTACGCCATAAGTAGAGATTTACTGCAGTAGAAAATATTATATTATATAGGTACCTATAGGTGCGTCAAAGATAAAAATATAACATATTATAATGTATGGTATCCTTTGGTGAGTATTATTAGAGTACATTTCCACAAATCTATGCTATAATTATATCATTTAAACAATATTCCAATCACGAAAATTCCAGGTGCTGTATTTTCTGAAATATAGGTACTCCGATTTTAATTAAAACGAGTTGAATTATATTTTGCGTAACTCGATTTCACCTAGAGTTTGAAAACCAATTTGATTCCTATGTGTGTGAGTGTATAAAAGAGATGAGTTAAAATGTATACATTTTTTTTTCGTATAATTATATTTGCGGTACAGATTTTATTTTTAATTAAAAAAGCGTCATTTTCTTTGGTCTTATTTTTTTATTACGCTTTTACTACATATAGCTGATCTGATTCTCTAAATTTAAAATTATCCAATATATTTCTGTTTGCATTTAATCTATCATATATTTGATTCCCTTCTTAGTAGTATATAATATATTTTATATTAGGTAGGTATATACTAAATTAATATCGAACTTTTAATAACATGACATATTATGCTATATAGGTACCTACTGTAAACTATATACAGATTTACCAAGCATGCTCACTCCCCATGTTTTCCTTTACTAATACATTTATTCAAATTCTGAATATTGGAATTTGTATGTGCACTTAAGGACCATATTTTCAATTATTTTGATTTCTATACCTTCTAAGTATCCCTCGGGTGATACAAACATATTATTTCATATGAGAACCAATACCTTCTTTCCAGAAAATTGTAGATGATTTTTTTTCTTTAAATTGTATGTATCTAAATTTTAATATGAATTGTACATGCAGAAAAAAAATTTCACTCCATGATAATATTATATAGATTTATCCTTTTAAACATTTTTCTTCCCAATTAAAATCCCAATTGGCATAATAGGATTGACAACAAAATTAAATTGTTGGCTTGGTTAAAAATTGTTTCATATTAAGACATTAAGATACAATGCACTATATAAAACTATTAATATATGACATAAAATACTACAAATAAAATTTTTTTCAATAATTATATTTGACCAAAGAAAATATTTAAAAAGCCGTGTTAATACAATCAAACTTTGTTAACTCAAATTTTAGTAACACGAAATCGTCGATACCTCAAACTTTTAAATTCGTCTTTGAGTTGACCAAGTCTAATTGTATTTTTAATTAGTGTATTGTAATATTATTCAAAGGATAACGCCTATATTTCATCGAGCTCAATCGCGTTGCGTTTTTTGCAGATAAAAAGGTAAAATGGGCTCAATCGTGTCACACTAACCGCATTAGGTCCATGATAATGGTGGTTTGGAAGATATTATGACGGCAATAATGATTTGATTATTTTTGTTATCAAGATGTTATCATTTGTAAATATTATTCAAGTAGAATAAATACTATGGCCGTATCGATGCTTAAGAATAAGTATTGCTTAAGCTAATTTCGATAATAAAAAACAAAAAAAAATGTGATAATTACTATAAGTAATGCTTAAGGTAGGTCTCGACCAACCTTAATTTAAGTAATATTTTTTCTTTTCTTAAGCGAAAGTCTTGTTTATGAATCTCATTTGAGTCATAAGTACCTATAGCTTAAGCAATATGAACTTATTCTTAAGTATCAACTATGAATAAGCTCCTACATATAATATATATCATCCAATACCTATTACATCGATTTTGGATTTTTAAGATGATTTATGAGGAGTATAATAATTAATAATATCTTTAGGTACCTATACATTTTAAAGTAACTTGAAAATTTTTCTTTTAAATCTACATTTTAGAAGCAAATAATACGAAGCCATGTATGTATTATAATCACGGCAAGAAAAAAAACATCTACCGATTAAATACCTAGATTTACTAAAATTAGCACTTCAATTATTATTAAATATATCAAATGTAAAACTAATTGAAAACATGTATATCCATTATCTTGTGACATTTTTTATGTTAAATTGGGCGTTCCCAATTCAAATCACAAAAATTTGGTATTTAACGTTTCCATTATTATGTTAGTCACTGTTTCATTATATTTGAAATCGATTGCGAACCAAACGTAATTATTGGTGATGTCCATTTTCTCTTCAAAGCGATTAATAAACTTTTGGACAGTTCGGTGGGCTGCAGTGATTACGCGTCGAATAGTTATTGGCGGCGAGGTAAACCCAGTCAACTCGTCCGTTGCAAATGTAGTATACAGCTGATGTGGGTAGAAACCTACCTGTTGTGTAAATATCAAAACCAATTTAGCGTTTTTGATTAAAAACCAAATACTTATCAACCGGAAAAAAAGCCAAATATTCGGGCTGTCAGCGATGGGCCGAAGACCACGAGAGGAAGACCCTACACTCTCCAGCGTGTATTAAAAGATTCTACTTTGGGAAATATGGTTCTGGTTCACCGGATCTCACTATAATAATATATATAGATAGCAATAATAATATATGACGACATTATCCTGCAAATGGATAACGAGTAGGTTTATATACTTCTGCTACGATTATAATGTATCCACCCGGTACCTACCGACTACCAAAGTAAATATTCGAACCCAAATGATTTGTGAGAGTTTGGTGCTTTGGGTGAAAAAAAACTGTTATTATTTCGAAGCTTTTAAGTTGCGTGTGACGCCAATATAAATATGGTATATCGGTTTCAGTCATGATTAAGGATACCATATAAGTATATAACTATAATATAGGTATTATAATATAGTCACCTTACGGGCCGTGGTGCGGTAAATAAAGTTAAAAATATTATCATCTTCCAAGCCCGAAACACATATAATAATATTATTATATAATACAACGCGCTCGTGTGCACAAATAGGGAACTACTTTTGCAACAGTAGAGAGGAAATAATATGCAAACAAATTAAACAAACATAATGAAAACATTTTATATTATTGTAATGTTGTACGTTTGTAGTTTATAATGTTTTCTAGGGGTTATAAATTATAAATCATTCAATTGAACAAATTGGACAGTTGCTTCGAAACAAAAATATAGCAATACATTTATTAGTGACACATCTATACGTGCTCGTAATATTTTATGGAAGGTATATAACATTAATTTTTGTGAAAATATTGTATTATGCGGGTTATATATTAAGGTACTCAATAATGAATTCACAAAATAAATATTAAAACATTGTAAATTACATTGTTTTGGAATATAATAATATAGCCAACTGCTTCGTTATATATAAAATCTGGGGAAAATAAATACCTAGAAATACATTTCAAAACAATGCTATTTTTTTTTATTCGTTATTACAGCACAAAGTTGGTACAATTACAATTTTGAGTTATAATGCCAACAAATTGATGGCCGCAGAATTTTAAATATTATTTTTAATTACGCCTATGATTTGATATTATCATAGTATTAAAAATATTCGATATAATATAATATATTATGGCACCCTACTTACAGAATATCGTTTGAAGAGTACAACCTAGCCTCGAAGTCAATTGTATTACAATAATAATATAATCCTGGTTGAACACATGTGTCAGTAATACTTTTTAATACATAAAAAAATCATTGGGTTCATAAATGCAGAGATGGGTCGCACCTATACTAGAGAACGACATTGCGCGCAAATTGTACGGATGACGTATGTAATTGCCGGATGGAAAGGCAGCAGCGACGAGAGTGTAATATATTATGTATTATCGGTAATAGAATTTTCTGCCAAATTGACACGATTCTTCTGTCGTCAATAGGGCTGACACACAGGATATAGCAGCCGTCGTGTTCGATCAACCGAAATCATAATACGGTTGAAACCAATTTCAGAAATCGATTTGGTGCGTTCATTGTATTATAGGAAGAAAATATGCAAATTACGCCGAACGTAGGAATTACGACGACGCGTATCGCTGGCAAAATTTAACGCGTTAAAAATCGTTTATCGTCGAAGATAGATTTTCTGCTGGAAAACGAAATCACAAACCGTGCGAGATTACTCTAACTGCTCGTCGGTGAATATACACATTACCCTATTAGAATATTACGAACAGCTATGGTATATAATACAATACATTATTACCTACATATAAACCTACAAATAATTTGATAAAATATTATATATATTTATAATGTTATGTTTAGTAATAATATTACTATCACGACTGTGGTAACAAAAATTCAATTTAAATTTGCGTATATTAAAATATATTCAAGTTATTTTACCACTATTGGCTAGGTACTAAAAACTAGTCGTTCTTCGATGTAGTTTTATATACTTGGGTCGTCTTAGTGGAAACTTACTTGCCACTAAGACGACCCGGGCTCACATGATATTCCGGGTGAACGGCATTGGGTATACACACGATGCATAAACCTATATAATATTATCATGTTTACCTATACACAACAATAATGCCGCTCATCAAATCCTATTATTATATTATAGTATTCGGATTAAGAACGGGGTCGGCACTGTGGAGGATGGCTGTAATGGGAACTCAGAAGCTGATATGATTTTACGAATTATAATAATAGTAATAATATACTCGCGCATAATATTGTATACAACTCGAGAAAATCTCTGCTCGGTGAATCGCTATTATAATAATATAATACATATAATATATTATTATTATTGTCGTAAGCGACTACCTACGTTTCATTGCTCGAGAGAATTTAATTACGATCGCACCCTCTCCAGCTTCCTCCCTGTTAACACTATATACCAACAATAATATAATACAATAAAACGATATTATACACAATAATATACGGTAGGTGTTTATAGGCATAGTCACAGCAGAGCGCAAAGTCTGTGGCTATTGAATTCAACAGTAATTTACATATACTATAATATGATATTATTGTTCTTATCACAACAAATATTCACAAACTCAAGTTGTATTTATATAGACTGAAACCCAAATTAAATAAGATGCCTAGTTATCGAAGATATATTAAAACAATATTGTAAATAAAACTCATTATGTGAAAAATCCATTTTTAATAATAATATAATATTACTAGAGTATGATGAATGGGTTTTTGTCCGTCGGAAAGAAGTACTTATTGGTCAAACAATTATTGTTTTATGTTTTTTTTAATAGGAATTATATCTCATTTATTCACGTGTTGTTTACAGATGGAGTGAATTTAAATTAATTATTGTTTTCACAAACCTTGTGCAAGATCAATATCGATCGATGAATAAAAAATCGTGTATTAATCAGTGTTTATATTTCCTTGAAATATCACTATCATTAATTTCTGAGCTCTAGAAATTTGTCCCACCGCATTGTTACCAGTCACAGATAACGTTATTGAGTTATATACCAAGCCCAGATAGCTCCGAAAATGGTTGATAAATTTACGATCTCAATGATTAAAAATGTATAAACCTAAAGGAACGAGTCAAGTCGTTAAAGATTTTTACGAGTTTTTTTAATCACTGCAGTGGAGTAACTGGGTAAAAAACTTGGGGGATGGAAAGTAATAATTTATTCACCAAAATCTAATCCATAACCTAAATGTTTGTTTTTACACAAGTCTTAAAACTCATTTTATGGCTTACAAACAAATCGTAGTTACCCAAATCGTTAAATAATATTAAGTACATGAGAGTTCATTAAAAAAGGTGATATAATAATTTGTTTGAAAAAAATATCTCACATAACATATAATAGAAACGTAAAATACATATACTAAGTGCGTAAATGCAATAATTTGAGAAAAAACATATTATTATAATATGAATGTTAAATGTATTGTAATCTTTCTTTATTTTAGAAATATCAACAGTTACTTCTATTAACCTATTGATGGGGGAATGATACCCCCTTCCCCAACAATAATAATACGCCACTGGATCACTGCATTAACTTAAACACTTAAAATATTGTATATATGGAAAAACCAATTTTCCCTATAATAATAATACTGTATAATATTTATCATTGAATACTTGAATAATTGAATAATTGAAAAGTTAAAAAAAAAAATTATTTTCCTTACAATAAAAAAGTAACAACAAATTAGTGTCTGGTATTTCCCTCATTAGTTAGCAATATTGTAATGGAGGCACCGTTTCATACTCCTGTTAAATAAAAATATCTGGTTGAAATATTTAGAATCTTAAACAAAAAAATATTTAATACGCATATACCTCTACTCCAAATTTCTGAAATTTCTGCACGAAATAATAAGTAGCTACACGTACATTATTACATGGAAAAAAAGGGACACACACATTTATAAATTATAATATAATATTATAGGAGCAGAATAAAATTTGTATGTATAGTATTGAATAATTTATGTATTATCTACGAATCACGATGGTACCTACGATTTAAGCGGGTGTATTATTATAGTATACCGTGTGTATGTTGGTGGCATGTGGCCTGTGCATTTTCTAAAATGTCGAGGAATCGAGCCCCACTCCCCATTCTTTCGTAAACTTTTGGAGAAAAGTTGCGAATATATACTTTAAAACTATATAATATATACCAGACCGGGCTAAGCCCGCACGGTAGTCATCACTTCACATACGGCTTATAATCCTTCTTTGCCCGCTGGCTCGATTTAACTTTCGCAAGAACTAACCAAATAGATAAAAAAGAATAAAAGGCAACATATCAGATTTAATTTCTATATGTATATATATATATTATAATGTGTGTGTGTGTGTGTGTGTAAGCGCGCGAGCGTATATAACACTATAATACCCTCAATTTTGGTCCGGGCCACTTATTTTTCGACTGCGTATGAGATAGGGGACTAATGTTTTACGCAGTACAGCAGCCGCCCAACTTAATAGTGGCTTATTTACAGATTTTTAACGAAAATATATAGGTATCTATAGTGAAGTCGAAAGATCAATATTACCGCTCCAATATTATAGCAATTACCGCTCAATATATTAAGCTGCTGCATTGACCGACCGACCGACTATAATATAAGTTCGTCGTATTATACGTCTATTGTCTATCATTCAGGCACAGTGATAATCCTGCGTTGGTTGGTGATCGTCTGTAAAGATCTTAACAAAATATTCCATTTTTTTTCCACACTTAATGATTTTCTTCAAGACATTCTGCTTGTTGACCATTTTTATTTCGTTATCACCATTTTTTATCACACGAGTTTTTCTACGAAATTTAATACAGGAAATGTCTAGGAAAAATGTCCGTGAACATAATATATATCTGATTTTGGACAAATATTTAATCATAAATGTATAAACATTAATATATTTTAGAAGATTGATCAATTTTAAATGTTATACTATAAGTATAGTTGTAGGTATGCACTACGCAATATCCATAGATGCTTTGGCACTGATCATGTATGCTACCTATAGAAAAAGATACCATTTAATTATTATCTGTAAGATCATTTAAATAAAATATAATGTAATTTTTTTATTATAATGAGTGTATTGTAATTTCTATTTTCTTAAATTTATGCTGTTTGTATGTCGTTCAAGAATACTTCTAGGATTAAATATATGTATTTTATTTTTATGCATTACCGGATGTGAAACCATTTATCTTATAGCTTAATTATGAATATTAAAATATTTAATAACATTTAACAGTCTGATTTTGTGATCCCGTTGGTGTTGTACTGTTATCAAGTCTTACATAAAAAAAGAATATAATAATATGTATAAAGTAGTATCGCTGCTGTAGGAAGCAAGAAGCAAGAAGAAAACTATTTTCAAATGGGAAAAATTTTTATTAGGTACTATTTTAGTACCGGAGGATCTCTGGCATAAACACTTTAAATAAGAAATCAATAGTAAAGTACCTACATATGAAGACTTAAATATATTATATGAATATTCCAATTGATGAAAATATAATATGATAACTAAATGTTTAGATTTAACTTTTCATATTTAGTCACAAAAAAAAACCCCTCAACAAAGTTGATTACTGATATATTATCATATTTTAATTATACGTGATCCATGTAGATATAGTACATTGATAAAATGTTGTATTACTTATTAAATAATAAATATTATACTTAGGGATACCATATTTTGACACAATAAAATATTCATCGCAAATAACAGATATCATAAAAAAACCCAAAATCCATTTTTTTCAGATATCAGCATTTATTAAAAGTACATATTATTAAGTTATATTTTATTTAATTATAATGATAAAATAGAGTTTTTAGAATTTTCTAAATAATATTCTGACATACCCTTCTAGTTTATTAATTTGACTAAAAAGTAGTAGGTTATTGGGGACATACGAATTATATCCTGAAACATAATGCTACAAAATTACTTTCCTTATTTTTATATATTTTACGAATATGTGTTTAGTTTCGAATGCGTTCTATAATATAATAGGCATTAGTAATACCATTGTATGGTTTCCTAACTTCCGATGGACATGTATAATAACAGCAATTAATATACATCAAACGGTCGTCGGATAGAAATGCATGATAGTTCGCCAGCACTATCGGTTTTTATCAAGTTTACGAATAAAATTCCTCATGCTGCCGACAACGCTCATTGGCCCTCTCGTCGCCGAAGTCGTGCCAAGAAAAATATAGATTTAAGACGGAACTCGTGGTGGTCTATATAATACCGTTTTAAGCCGTTATGACGACGACGGACTTGGCGGTGGACACCGTCGGCTTAAGGATCCAGTTCAAACGCAGCGCAGAGCTCAACGAATTTCACGGTAGTAGTACGATGTGCCAATTCAATAATATATTATGATATTATAAATCATGTTTTTTATATAATATTTTGTGTGTAGTTGCCGTTCGTCTCCACCAAAGCGATTGTTCGCCGAGGGATGAAGAACGGGTGGTACATCGGTTGTTGCTGTTGTTGTGGCGTCTATACGTATATACTGTGCGGTTCGTTATAGGATTTCCATCGAACTGCAATAATAATAATAATAATAATATTATATACGCGACCGAATCCCCATCGCTTATACGCTTTCCGGTTTCCGGTTTTAACGAGGGCCGTCTCCAGCGTACGTATATATAGACCACTGCAGTTGCGATTGTCATCTACAGCAGCCGCAGTTGCAGTGCGGCGGCAAATTATCATTATAATTGCTTCGGTTTCGAGTACCGAAACCGAATGTATAATAACATCATAATAATATAGCCTACATTATCATTACTACTTCAATATTTAAATTATGGAAACTATGTTAAAAAAAATATCATTTTCATTTCACAAAACAAATAAAGTTGATAAACTAGTTACTAGAGTTGTATTGAACTCTAGAGAAATTATATTAAACACTATACTCATGACAAAAAAGATAGGTATTATCGTAGTTTGTTGATAAGCATCCCTCTCTATTTACTTCACCTAAATCGTAGTTCTCCACTTTTTATTGGCTATCAATCATATGCCTACCTACATATTATATGACATGGACAAAAATCAACCAATCAGAAGCGGAGAACTACGACGACATTGGCCGGAGGTGAAAGAGATGCGCATTCTGAAAAAAACTATTACAACAAATGTGATGATAATACCTACCTATCTATTTTGACATGATTGTACCTACAACTACTGCTGCACTTAAGTAATACTATGCACGGTATGCATGGTTTGGTGCTGAAACAAGGGATTTTCACGTGTCCTGAGGGGAGGTAAAATATAATAATACGAGAAAACGGACAAGCTCTTCGCGTTATTATAATAAACAATATGGTTTGCATATGTGACATAATATTATATGTAATATAATGTTGTGCGACACGCACGTCAAGACGTAAAGGGCCGCATTACTTACAATTTTTCTTTACGTTTTGCGTTTCCAGGACAATACGCGTGACTATATTATTATAATATGCATACAACGCAGCGCAAATAGTGCAATTTACTTGATATATTGTGTATCGTGCAAAACGGATGTGTGGTGTATAGTTGTATAGTGTATTGCGTGTAAAACAAAAAGCCACTGACTTAAATTAAAAGTTATTGGACTACAACAGCTAGGTAGTGAAAAAAAAATACAAACTAGTTATTTTATATGATTAAGTTATATTGAACAAAGTTCCGAGTCGCCGTCGACACCAGTATAAAGTTATTGGCTATTGAAATACGCCTCTGATCCGTGCAAATGTGTGTACCTACGATTTACGCGTAAATTTAAATTTTAAGCATAGCATTCTAAATGCATAGCAAACATATATTTATATAAAGAGAATTTAAATTGTACAATGTACAATCTGCTAAGATGTTCTGTAATGTACTCAAAAGCCAATAAATCAATTGATTCTATAGTAAAACCTACCCAAAGAGCCACCATAGTACCGTACCAGTGGCGTATATAGGCCATAGGGGAGTGGCCATCTAGGCTAGAGCCCATAGTGAAATTGTAGGTTCAATTAAAGCATTTCATGTATATCTACACTGTTTAGTGTTTTTCACTGTGATTAATTTAGCAGGTTGATTAAAATCGTTTTTGAGGAATCAACAAGGAAATGATTGTTAGGACTTTCTTTGATGTCTTTGATGTTAAATTCACAGTTAGATAACATTAAAATATATATATATATGAAATTGTCAATATTTTTTTAAAAAAGAATTAAAGAATTAATTTTACATAATTATAAAATTAAATTTCGAAATTTTTATTTGTATTGTATATTTTATAATTATAACCACCGAGCTCCCTAAAATATGTATAGTTATGGCTATGTTAGTCGTGCTATGCTTGAATAGTGACAAATTTCCAAAATTGGCTCATAGTGAAAATAATTTGTATAAACGCCACTATACCATACGATAAGTCTTCTTAGGGTTTTTTCCAACTTGTCAACAACTCCAATTCGTGACTATTCAACCAATTTAGATTGTTAACTACTTACCTTTAGGTAACTATTGCTTAAAAATAAGTAATACAATTATATAGTATTATACTATCCAGAGTAAATTAAACAAAACGTGATACATTTATTCATAGTTTAAGAATATTATAATATGCTATCATCAAATAATTGTTTATTCTATACAATTTTTAAATTTGAACTCAAACGTTGTTCATCATTGTTATTATAGTTTAGAAATTTTCTCCTCTGACAGCAGTTTTTAACACAAAATATGAACTCCCACACTAAAAATATATCCTCAAACTTATCATAAATTATTTTGAAAAAGTTGATATTATATTATGGAGGATATATCTATATTCTATATAATATATTATAGTTATACTAATAATGCTTAAATAATATATAATAATGAAAAAAATACCACCCTCCCTTGGGTGCCTGACACATCACTCCCAGGCAGACATCAAATCATAATCAACAGATTACGAATTGGCCACACATTGTACACTCATGAACATTTTATGAGCAAAAAGGATTAAGGAACAACATATATGCACCTCATCCTCATGCAACACCGCGACTACTGTTGAACACCTTTTAACTGAATGCCTCCTCACAAAAGACGCCAGAGACAAACTGATGCTCCCCAACAATCTTTGTGAAATACTAGCGCCGAAAACGAAGAGAACATCTTCAACCCTAGAACTTCTTTTCCTACGAATCTTCTTCAAAAAATATAACATAAATACTTATAGATATATCACATACAATTCATATTATCATAAAACTTATTGTATCATATTTATTATCTTATATACAACCTATTTGTATGTAAAATATAAATAAACTGTAGGTAATATGTATTTCTAAAACTCCAATAACCTCAGTAGTTGAGGCGTATTTCTAAATAAAAAAAATAAAAATAATAGAATACAGTTTTTGTAATTCATAAGGTTATTAATAATTGTATAACTTGCTATATTGTAATATTATGGTATCGCATTTAATTAAAGACTGATAAGTAATTAACAATTAATAACCATTAAAAAAGGTCGATAAAAAAATATTTATACATACCTATACCGTTCTACCTATTATATTGTATTTCATGCGTAATTCCCCGAGTTAAATGGGATAAAATGGGAAACGTTACGTTTGTAAATGCGACTGACATCGCGTGGTACACGGGCGAATAGTTCCTCCTCTTCCGAAAATCGACTTAACTACAAATCGCTGGACCGTCGAACGAGGGTCTGATCGAGCGTACGGGCACAGTCGTCGACTTGTTTGTGTGTGTGTGTGTGTGTGTATGTGTTTAGGTGTGTGCGTGTGTGTCAGCTTATAATTATATATATACAGTATCCTTGTATCCTTTCTGGTACGGCGGCGGCGAGGCAATTGGCGGAAAAGGGTCGGCGTGCGTTATCGCACTTGAATGGACAAAACGGAAACCGTTCACTTATATACGTCGTCGTCGTAGTTGTCGTACGTGCACACACACACACACACACACACACACACACACACTCTGTCGTGTCCTTTGAAACATAATATATTTACGCAACAGCATCGGCGGACCGACCGTCCTATCTCGTTGAAGCGTATCGGTCCGTTACCAATTTAGTATCTATAAGCAGTAGAGTACCTCTTTCTCCTTTTCCTTTTCCACCTCCTTCTCTTAAATAATCACGGCCGAACATAGGTAGATATATGATGCAACGTGGGTAATAACTTATTTCCCATACCCAAAATATTCTGTAAGAAAACAAGAACTTGGCCGTAAGTATAGCTTGAATCGGATTAATGTGCATGGAATACCAATAAGTCCCTCTTCTCGGAGCATTATAAATGATTTGTTTTTAAAATGTTACAGAAATTGTTATCGAAGAATTTATTGGTAAACAATGTTGAATTAAAACTAAAAATTAAAAACTTGATATTATTATACTATAACTTTTTTTGAGTCATATTATACTGATACTGCCTACATAATATTATAACATAATCACTTTGAGTATGGGCTATATGGTTACTCGTTCCCAGCAATATAATAAACTCGTTACTGGGTAAAGTTTTCAAAGCTTCGTGTTCAATGAAAAACGTATAGAATTTGCGGTGGAAACGGTTTCAGAATAAAATATAATATATGTATTTAAAAGATTTACCCCGGATAATGTCGAAAAAGAGCAGCTTTTACTTATTGGAACATATTGTATTATATACGCCGAGATTGATTCGATCCCAAAGTTACACTGTATATATATATATTATAGATTGTATTATATAATACCTGTAGGTACTAAACGCGCGGGAGGGTAGATATTGATGGAAAAAAAAATACGAGTATTTTACTGGCCGGCGCGTGCGGGTTATCGAACTCGTGGCGGGCGTATAACCCAGATTCGACAGGATTCGATGAAACAAATGTGCCAAAAAAAAAAAAAAAAAAAAANGAGGGAAAGAGAAAAAAGAATACGCCTTGGCGAGGGTGTACGGCCAGAAGGGGGGGAGGCGAACTGTGTTCAAGACGAAAAGCAATCAAAAGATCTCGTGGATCTAACCGGGCGGGACGACTAAGCCCCGAGAGCTTAACCGTTTCCGGCGCGCACGAATAAAAGATTTGCCGTCGTCTCTCTCTTTCTCTCTCTGTGTGTCAATCCGCTTACACGCCGAATAGAACTGCTTCTATATGTATATACATTTATTCGTATAACCGTGTACCTACATACACATGCGCGCGTGTGTGTGTGTGTGTGTTCGTGATTTTGCACATGTGGACCAAGAGAAAACTGTTGTACCCGTCTTTTAATATCAAAAACGTATTTTACAGTGACTCTGATTCGGCAGCGCAGTCCCTCGACGGTACAAATCCGGATTTAATGTTACCGGACATTTTGGGAAAATCTAAGGGCATGCGAATTTCTTTTGAATATTTTGTTATACTAATGTAATATGATGTACATGTGACTATATGTGACGTGTGTGGGTGTAGCGAAAGGTAAAAAAAATTTACACCGTTTGTGTAATAATTGAATTGTATGACTTGATAGATACTGACATAAATATGTTTTGACCACGAACTATAACATGTATTTTCGTCTGAGTAATCTGTAAATTAACTTAGGAAAAGTCAAAAACAGTACTATGCACTAAGGCATTGCATAAATATTGTAAGCTTAAAAATGTACATGTATATAAATAGACAAATATTTTTCATTTTTTGAATAATATTTTAAAAATAATTTGGTTTTAAAGCTTGTTAAATTAAATCATTTAAATATTTGTCCTGCATAACTTAGAAAAGAAGATAATCAATTCATACATATACTATAAACAGTAATCGAACATCGGGAAGTATATAAACTAACCTTCAACATAATATTCTAAAACCAAAAATTATAAATGAGATAGATAATAAATAAATATCATAAAATAAAAAAAAAACAATTAGTTAAATATTTAATGACCTTGGAGAGAATTATAATTATTGTTTTTGGTGAAATTATAAAAATTCGATATGTGTAAATATAAATAATTAAAGAAACATTGGTGTTAATATTGTTAATATAAATTAATCAATACTATTGTAGGTTTATCTAGAAAATTAAGTGAACTTTTCAACTGAATAAGAAATTGTATTTATTATTACTATATATTAATATTGTATTTATCTATAGCAACTCCGTATACCATATACGGGCTTAGCTCAATTGGTATACGTATCATAACTTAATAATATTATTGTATTATAATTGAATTATGCTGAAATAAATAAATAAAATATAGGGCTATTAACTGTATGTATTAATCATTATTATGTATGGTATCGGGATTTAATTTCTATAAAACAAATAAATCGGTCACTATTGTAGAGGGGGATGAACGATAGCTGGTTTGTGAATGAAACAAATCTGAATTTATTTTCGTAAAAGTTCGAACACCAGAATAGGTTTGCGTTGCAGAATTTTACTAGGTAACTATTTGAACTATTTTGATGTAATTTATTATATCGTTCAAGTATTATATTTATAAGAATTGAATCTCAGATAAATATGTAACCACACAATACACCTAATACGGATTTCGGATATACACAACATGCACATATTGTATAAATAATAAATACTTAAGTAGTACTAATCCAATACATTAAAATCAGTATAAGAACGTATAAGTATAATTATAGGTATACGGAATAAATTAGAAAAACTCCGAAGTACTTATTCATCTATCGTTTAAATAATATTAAAGATTTTTTTTTCGAATTTTATAATATAGGTAAACCAGATTTATTACCAAATCATGGTTGTTCATTTATTATATTTTTTTACGGACATTCCATCAGTTCATCATCATTATTTTATTTTTTCCGTAATAATTTCAGACAGTTTAAATTAATAATAAACATACCAATATTGTAAAAGAACTTGGGCGTAATATATTAATTATATAATATTATAAGACGTTATAATAATAATAATTTATTATATAATATAATACTATATTACTATACTATCATTACTATCGAGTATCAGATGTATACCTATTATAATAAATTATATATACCAGCTTTTTTCAACCGTCGTGTGCGTGTTTTTTATTTGAATCCCGAAAAACGCTGCGGCGACGATGCGTACAGTTTGTTTATTGTCAAATCTACGTAATATGGAAATATATTGAAACCGTATATAAATATCAATTTAAACAATAAAACGTCATAAAATTCAATTTAGAGAGAGCCGAGTGTACAAATAATATGTGGCGCTAGCGAGTGTGCATCTGCTCACGAGCGTGCATCGAATTATTACTCCCGTGGGACGTTTTCAATTTCAAATACACACTCTCAAGCATAATATAATATACCTATAAATAATATATATTATATCGAATACGTAGTATATAAATATCGCTTGTGAAGACGTATGGTACGCATAAATGATGTCGGAAAATTACGCACAAAAGTGTCATAGTGTAATATTATATTATTATTATTATCATGTCGTAGGTACCGTCATATTAATATAGCAATATTATTGCGGATAGGTACCTAAAGGATAAATGTTATAACTTATAACCAACACATAATAATATGACAGACGGCATAGGCACTTGCCAGTGTCATTCGACTGTTAAAAACTTATGATATTATATTGTATAGTTAAACAGCTCTATTTACTTTTACGAATCGCACATTGTTTTTTTTTTGTAAATTACGTTTTATATTGTATTGTATTAGTGTGATCATAAATAAGCAACGCGCTTGATCGAGTTATAGGTAATTTCATCTAAAAAAAAGGTGGGTAAGTGGATGTCGGTCTGCTGTACAGTAGGTTACAAGTGGGTCACTGTAATGGTGGTGTTAAATTTGAATTCAATGATATAATATCATTGTATAAGAAAAACGATTCTGAGCGAAAACGGTCAGTCAGCCTATGATATTACGAAGTATATTTGATGATATTAAGATGAATTAAGTAATTTATATATAACCTATTTACGTGGAATCTTGTTTTCAATTTTCAATCCTTAGCTAGAAAAGTTGAACATTTTATAAATTTTTAACTAGAAAATTATTATTAAATTTTAAATATGATAAATGTTGTCAAAATTTGAACTTTCAATGTTTATAAAAAAAATTGTGCCAATGTATTTTTTAAATTTTTAACTGCTATTGTGAAAATATATAAAGAGCCTTGTATTAAATTTTCACGCTTTTTTACCCAACAAATAACATTTTATTGATATTTATAGAAAAAAAAACTAAGAAAATTGAAAACTGACAATGTCCGCAAACAGCTCAAAAATAGTCAAATTATTTTCAAAATTGTATGGCGTATAGAAAACGCTAACATAAACATTCAGTGATATTTTCAAGTATCTACAGTCATTCGTTTTTTCATTTCAATCAAATAATAAAATCGTTACCTACATGAGAAATCGAGTGAATATCAAATGTTGTAAAAATATGAATTTCAAACGCTCATAAAAATTTAATTTGAATTTCTTTTAGACGTTTTTTATTTTTATAAAGGTAGACAAAGTTATGAGGTATCTTAAATTACATTTTCAAATCTTAGTTTTAAATAGAAAATTTTTTATGAATTTCTAACTCAAAATATGCAAATTTTCGTCATTTTTAAGTATTTTGTCAATATTTGAACTTTAAATGCTTATAAAAAAAATGTGTGACTATGGATTTTTAATTTTTTTCATCTGCCTTTGAAATAATATACAAGGAGCCTTCTATTTTCAAGCTTTTTTAAATAACAGATAAAATTTTATTGATATTATTAGAAAAAAAACTAAAAAAAAATGGAAAATGAAAATGTCCCTAAACAGTTTAAAATAAATCAAAATATTTTGAAAATATTATAGTGTATAGAAAATTCAAATATAAACATTCAGTCTACATTTCATGTACTTAAGGTCATTTGTTTAAGAGTTGCACCAAAAACCAAAATCAATTTTTTTCAAAAACAGATTTTGCCTAGAAATTCCGGTTTTTAATTTTTCTTTGGCTTTTCAAGGCTCTTTTGAAAACTACTATTAAATTTTTACTTTTGACTGTCCATAGTACCAACTAGATTCACTTTCCTATCAGAAAAGATACTGTTGAAGAAAATCCAAGCATTTTTACTGTCCTAACAGGTGATGACAGACACAAAAATAAAAATAAACACACATCATTGTAAAATCAATACATTCATCGTTTCACTCAGAATCTAAAAATAAAAAACCCACATCATTGTAATTTTTAAAATCAATACATTCATTGTTAGTCTCAACATATGATAGACACGTACCTACCTATTATGAGTATTATTTTTTGGTTTGTGATATTATTATATTTTGTGTTCACTGAATATGATTAAAAATTAAATTAAATAAAGACTTATCATAGACAAATATGATAACATGTATCATATTTATGAATTTATTTTTAGCTTATGCATAAAAATACATATGCGTACGCATACGCATTATTGGAATAAAATATAATATAACTTTTATATTGACAGTCTAAAGCAAAAATGTCTTGATTTTTTCAAATATTACATTTTATTTGTATCGTTTCTTAAAGTTTCCTATTCTAGAGCTAACGTATACTTTAGTAGGTATAAGAATATTGTATTTCATATACCTACTATACCAATACTGCCAATATATTATATTTTTCATACCTGGTACGTTTATCAAACAAGTGGAAAAACTAACAGCATCAAAATGTAAATTTTTCTAGTTGGAATAACGTTTTTTCATAAAAACAATTCCTATTCAAAATGTATTCGATATCATTAAACTACCCAGAATAATGGTAAACCGCATAATATTATAAGTATTTGGACCTAACCTGAACCCATAGTCTCTGATGCAAGACTATAATGTTATTATGTTATGTATTCAAGGATGGACAATGGGTATACTCTATATACATGTAAACTGGAGTCTGCGGACTTAGGTTATAGTTATAAAAAAACATCTACTTCTTTCTTCGTTCTTTTCTCTCTTTCTCTGTAAAAGACATAACCATATTATGTGTTGGACATGTGTCACCACCACGCTTCGTACGATTGTATTATTATTGTTGAGTACTCGTTGGTCAGTTGAGTTATGCGCCATTAATATAGCAGTGGTGGACAGTCTAGGCAGGTAAACAATAAATTTCCGGGAGCAAGTGATTTGTCGAGCTGTATAAACCTAGTCGATCCAAAGCTGACGTGTGTGAGTGTATTCAGAATGAATTTCGTTAACTCAAGGCACTTATCTTCGCACTCATTTTTTGGGTTAAGTATTGCTCATAATATAATACTATACGAGGTACATTTTACTATAGGTAATCCTTTTTTAGTTTTCATTTTCTGAAGAATTTTGGTTTTTTTTTTCAAACGCTGTTATGAATATGACGAAAAATGTACAAATATTATTGGCTACCTAGCTATTGTGTGTAAGCATATATTTATAACTATTTAATTATAATTTTTTTTTCGTTTGTATCAATGTAGATAGGTAGATAGGTAGTAAGTAAGTATAGTATAGTATAGTAGGTACCATACCATTAATACTTACAAATTTAGTGTATTGCATAAAACTTTCTCATTGTGTATTGATATTAAATACAACTGAATAAGCGTGACGTTCGCGTATTATAAGACACACAAGATACGATAGATAGGTACATATAAACAGTATAAAAGATACCCACTATACAGAGACATGTTTCGAGTTAAATATAATATTTGATAAATAGGTAACTTACTGTAAACGATAATATACTACAGTACACAACATGTTGTATGTAACAAAAAGGAAACTTGTGGTCCAAGAAACGCTTATAGGAATATAACACCGCCTATAATAATTATTATGTACTTGAATCTACTAACTTATAAAACTGAAATTATGAGACTAATAGACTAATAGATTAAAACTTTTTTTTTTTTAATAAAAATAAGTAAAAAACATAGATTTTTAGAATTTTCGTTGTTTTTAAATCCCAACCTTACTGGTTAAACATTTGTTAAATAGGCAAAGGTATTAAAATATGAATGAATGATATCTAATGAATTATGCGGTGTATGGTTGTATTTCATAATATATTTTGATTTCGACGTTCGCTTAATAGTCAATATCCTCGGTGGTGAGTTATGAGTTATTACTTATTGTAATATATAATATTGTTATGTCATAGTCATATTAGATTTCTGCGGAAATAATAATACTATATGTGCGTGTACGCAATGTAGCTTCTCATTCCAGGACGGAAATTAGAGAAGATTAACAATCCGCATTTGTGCCGAACTTCGTTCATCAAATGTACAATTAGATTGGGTCGACATATTTAGTTTAAATATACAAATCAATATTAAATTGTAAATATGTAAATTATGAAAGTTAATTACTCCATAGTTTAATTTTTTAAATTCAGTAAAATTTGATTTTTAATAAATGATTAAACATTATGCTAGGTACATTTCCACCATTATGGTTCTTTTCGGTTGCCTCAAAGTTTAAATGTATAGGTTAATAGGTATATAAATATAAATAATATCATATGTTAACTATTCCAAATGACATGTAGAAATTCGTTGGGTACACATAGTGAATGATTATTGTAAAATAATGCAACGGTGGAGTTGGAATTATTTTTTTATAGTTCAAATTATGTTGGGACTGTAGCAGGGTTTACACGTTTTAAATATGACCCTAAAATCCATTATCTGAAAATTAATGGAATTCTCCACCGCCCCACCACTTTGCAACTACATATATGGTTAAAGTGATTTAAAAACAGTGAAATTAAAAAAAAACAAGTATACCTACGTTCGATAATATATCTAATTTGATAATGACAACAATTATTTTGTTAGGTAGTTTAAAATTCATTGATATAAATTTTTTTTTTCCATCTCAACCATTTTCAGCTGTATTTAGTATAAGTTCTGAATTTTGATTTTTGTCAATAAATTGATTCTTACATATTACTACATAGGATTTTGTTGCTTTGTCCAACCTGCTAACTAGTTGAAATTGTATTTTATCAAATTATATAAAAAAAAAAAAACTGGAATCACTATCGATAATATTATTAAAACTATTACATTTTTATTTAAAAATGTTTTATAACAATCTTCCATTCAGTGTTTAATCTTTGCAACGTATACAACTACTTTTATAATTGATGCATGCATGCTATTCAATGCATATTGTATTTTTAAACTGCTCAGTGTTTTTTCCGCAATCAATAAGTACATTCATTTTCAGTACAATTTTATTTTATACTCATTTAAATCAGCTATTTGAATACATTGAAATCGCTATGTAAGTAATTTAATGTTACGACACGCGATTGGTTATAAAAGTATAATTAATTTTTTTGATAAATATAACAAGTATACCTAATGTTAATTGCATTTCATAAATCAGTAATTTGGAAACAAGGGAGAACCGATACGTTAGTTTATTACGGGCATCGCATGTAGTCGTGTATATTACAGTTGCGTAATTAGGAATTTGGTTTGGGGGAATATACGTTGTTACCAAACATTCATGGTCATTAACAATGATTTGATCAAAATGTTAGCAATAAAAAATATTTCCCCCTAATCCCCCCCTAATTACGCCACTGGTATATACTTAATAAAATGGTCATGTGGCCAGCGATGTGTGAATATTTTGAAATAATAATGGGGACACCTTCTGGCCCATTGAACAATGTGGCAGGGACTATTTACAACTAATGAATAGTATTATTATTATTATTATTATTATTACGAACACTGTCCACGTCATCCAAGGCCAAGTAAATGTTATGTTATATTATTTCGGGAGTGGTTTGCATAGTCCTGCGCCCCCAGCAATGTGTGCGAGTACTATTGTATGCACATAGTGAATTAATAATAATAGGTAATACGATTGTGGGTCTTACCTACCGAATACGATGCTGTGATGAGCAATAATTCAGCACGCGGTATGGGGGGGGGGGTCATGCCGGTCATCGAAATCCAATGCAGAACTTTACCAAGCTAAACAGACAAGTGCCGGGCACTTACATTAAGCTCGGCTATTATTATTTAATTATGAGTGTGTTTCTCTCCACCGCATGCACATTTCAATTATGATTGCAATATGGTATAATATTATACAAAATATAAAACTTGAAATATGATATTGTATCAAATACAAATAGGTACTAATAAACGAAAAAGAATTAGAATCCTTATTTAAAATATTATACTAATACTTCCTATAACCACACTTCCACTTATTCTATAATTCTATAATATATTAATAATAAGTACCTACCGTCGAATTCCGATGCTAAAAATCTTCAACATGACTGTGGAATAAATGAACTGCACTAATAAATTATTATTACTATAACTATTTAATTTCTATATTTGAAATGTTTGTGTATACTTTTAAAAATTACCTGCAAAGGAATATAAATAAATATAGGTATATATAAATACTTAACCTCAAATATATATTTAAATTCCAGTGAACCATGTTGCGTTTCGTGTGAGTTATGGTAATATATTATAGTATTCAGGCAAAGCGTTCAAGCACCGCCGTTATGATTAATAATGGGTTGGATTAAAAATAATTTGCTCGAGCATGATATATTAATATATATTATATTGAGGTTATAGCTACATTTTTTTTTTTTTTTGTTTAATAAAAGCTTTCTATACTTGTGTATTTCGTCGAAACGGTTGATTGAAAACAATAATGATTACGTCAATAAACAAAAGTTGTTGACGTCTTATTGTCGTTGTGTAAACATCGAGTTCTCTACCCAATCTGCACTTCCAGTACTCGTTTTGACGTCAAAGGGCCATATTGTATATATACTGTACAATAAAATTACACCAACTATTTCGACGTGACGTAAACGTTCGAGTTTAATAAACTTCTTAATTTTAAAACAATATGTACAGAGCGTTTAAAAACAACATAGGAAACGTTTAAAATTATTTTGCAGAGATGTATATACGCTGGACGTTCTCCTCTAATATAATCTACGGTTGGCAATTTTGTGCGTGCGTACTTTGCGAAGTAAATCATTTGGGCCTGCACCGGTCACATTTACCAGTAATTTATTATTATTTTCAGATACGTACGCGAGGATCAGAATCGGCATAGCATTTGTTCGGAACGAGTTTTTAATTGAAAAAAAAAAAACCCCGTAATTCAACTACCCTGTAACAGATACGAACGCCGTTGTTTTGTTGTACGGTTAATTGCACGTGTACACAACGTATGAATAACAATGAATTCGTTTTTGGTTCAAAACTCCACAGCCATAATAATTATTGCTATTATTGCCTCCATTGCCTCAGTAATTATTGAGGTCGGAGCTCTTATATCTCCGTTATTAGCATCTTGAATGTTATGGTTAAATGCATAACGTGCAAGTTGTCACCCCAGTCCCCATTAGATATAAGCTGGAAATAATAATAATAATAATATACCTACGGCCTACACCTAATAAATAATACGAAATACATTTCGTTCTAGAAATAAAATAAGTAAAAGCGGTGAAGCACGCCAAGTCCCTAGTTCTTATACATAATTTATGAGTCTAATACGAAATATAGTAATAATATACTATAGATAGTACATTTATGTTTATTGCATTCAATATTGTCAAAATTGACATTTTGTGCTTCAAAAACGGTTAACCTTGCAGGCTAATATATTTTACTCGATTTAATTGATTAAACGTCAATATAGGTACAGTACCCGTATTATATAATATATCAAAGACCTCTATAATAGTAGGAAAAGCTACTTGTCCTTATTATTGTTTGCACTTAATTAATTTCATTGTTTGTGGATTACTAAATAGTAAATTGTAAAAAAAAATAAAAAAAACTCTATTTCTCCTAGAATGTTGGCAAAACATATTTGCAGATGACATTTCTATAATCGCCACTGCGATAGGTACGAAATATTCACGGCGGAGACAACTGACATAATATTAAGCATGCTGCATGCAAATCCCAAAGTTTCACTATAAATTGGTATACACTTACCATTATAAATTATAATATACCTACTCGAACAGTCGTACTGTGAATACGACCGATTCAAAAGGACTAACCAAGCAACTACCTATATTTACTATAAGTGATGTGTGCACAAATTCGTCTCTGACGGTAAACGGTCAAAGTTCAACGACACTTAAACGCAATACATATTAATTATAGTACCTACCCACATATACGTTTATCGACGAGAGCGACGTCGGCGAGTACTTGAAGGAACTGGTGAATTCGATTTGGGTGTCAAACGTTATTTGAAGGGAGAACCCATGTCAAAAAAACATCAATTAACCAATCCGGACCCCCACCACAGTCGTCGTCCGTCTTACAGTCTTCTAAAATTGAATCCGACCTGAAAAACTATTGTATTCGACTCCAATCGACTTTCCCGGTTCCCCACAACATCTATCCAAAAATCACTGGCACCCTTTGTTGGAGGTAAATATTTTCAGGGATATTTATGTTGTCTTAACAAGACAGAAGAGACCGCATGCCCAAAAACGAATTCTCCGTGATTTATGGTCACCGTAAATTACTTGAACGAACTTACGGATAAATTAAACGTGTACAGTAAATTATACACCCCTTTGAGAAACGTCAACGCGTTTTTGGACTTATTTTTAATTGTTCAAACTCCATTTGAAACATGCAACAACGATGGAAACAATAGGCAAAAAAACTACCTACGGGTTGAATAAAATTGTATTTTTTTAAAATTCAATTATAACCAATAACATGGTTATATAAAGGGTCATTCTACATTGGACAACAAACGAAGCAATTCTCGATATTTAAATTTTCTGAAATATTGGTTTATCCCTAGAAAGTTTTAGATGTTTAAGTATTTTCTGATACAAACCAATATCATAATAATTTTTTCGCACTTTTTAAATAATCATTCTTAGACGTTAAAGGTTTATTTTTATCGGATATCTTCAAATACTAGGTACTCTATGCCTCCCCTCCACCAACAAATAACAAATACATTTATTCATCTAGGCGTATACCATTAATGCCCCCCCCCCCAAAAAAAAAGAATAACATCGGTGAAAACATCGTAATACAATATCCCTCGTCAAAATCTGTTATAGAACTACAAATCGTTATAAAACCCCTATATTACCTAAACTGATATATCTGTCGTATCAAATATAGTGAAAAGCGTTCTGTTTTCAACCCTCATAGCGAATTTCCACGTTGTAATAACAATATTATATAAGCTATACGCGAGTCAATACCCTGCAGTGTATCGTTATACACAAAGTGCAGCAATTCGAATCGGCTTTGAAGTTCGGCGACAAACATAACATTATAGTATCGTCGTTTATCGCCCGGGGAAAATGACATGTCGTCGAGTCTCCGTCGTTTTGACGGCGGTGAAAAATAAAAATAAAATAAAATTTTTAAAGAAAAACGTTAAAGTTTTTCGACGATTCGTGGCAACGTTCAAGAGGGGAACAAGAGAGGTGACGGGGATTATAAAGAAGGACGACTCCGGGACACGACGAGGAGTGGGAGAGTTCAGGGTAGGTACACGTAGATGGGGAGAACAATGAAAAGAGCCTCTCTAGTTACTTTGCGTCGTCGGCGGCGGTGGTGGTGGCGGTACGGCGCTGCTATTTAACAATGCGCTCTCGCAATCACGAGTCCTATTCACGAGATTTCGTATATACATTATACACAAGTATATACGAAAAAAAAAATAAAAGGAAGAGCAGAAAAAAGCTTAATAAATATCCGACCGGAAAGGAGATCTTTTTGTTCGCGTTGTAATTTTTTTTTTTTTTAACAAGTACCGCACCCGAGCTATGCTGCTGCAGGCGATGGCGGTAGTATATACAAGTTGAAACATTTCGAGTGTTGAAAATAAGTTCCGTGCATCCGTTTTCGTCGAGGGCGGTGACGTGCGGTCACCCCACAATATATATATTATATAGGTAGTGTATATACGCACAACAAGAGGAATGGTTAATCGAGATAAGCTCCACTGCAATATATGTATAGGTACGCTCGTTTATACGATATACGCGAAATTGGTCCGGCAGAGGATTAATTAAGATGTCCGTCCGCCTGTTTACCGATTTTCGGACAATGCGATAGCATGTACACTATATTGAATTTATTTCAAATCAAATATAATATTCAATTGTAATAAATTATATTTACCTATCTTGTATATTTTGGTTGTTTCGAAAATATTATCTCCGTTCTGAAAAACTAATAATAATTTTTAAGCGCATTAAAATTACGGAAATATTTTTGATAATAATCTTTATTAGATTATATAAAAGAACTCGTCCCGACTGACTGACTGACTGGCTGATTCATCATCACCTAGCCGGAACCACCGGAACTGCCGAAGCCATGAGTATGCAATTTGGTCAGTACTTTCGTTTTAAGATGTAGAAATCCACTAAGAAAGGATTTTCCCGAATTTACATTTTAGAGATGTTCTCAAAGTTCAAACAAGGATCCTCAAAAACGATTTTGAGATGATTCATGGTGGAAATTGGAGGCTTTTTTCTTTTATAATTGGTTGCCATTTGTTACTCGGGTAGATCAGGTACAATACAGTACAAGCATGCATCCAATCATCGCGTTTACATATCCTCGATCGAAGAAACTATATATTAAAACCAAATGTATGTTTTTAGCTTATATACTCAAAGCTACTCGACTGTTTTTGACATAATTCTCAGAGATGGTTTTTAGAGATATCAGAAATTTTAAAAAGTAAGCAGTTTAAACTATGTTAAAGGCACATGGGTTATTCAGTTTGTGCAGTATAACTACCACTAACCACTATAATATTTTATACCTATTTAAAAACAATGTCGTTTAAACCTTTTATTTCTACTATCCAAAGCAAATTAAAAATATTGACAATATTTTGTTAACGCTTAAGATTATAATATTAAATGTATAAAAATAATTGCCAACCATATTTTTCAACTGCGTTTATGTGATACTCGTTAGTCGTTTGATACTTATTATCACTAATTATCGTTGATTATTACAATAAGATTAAATTTTTCTTAGACGATAAATTTAATATCACAAATGAATATTGAGCTTTTTTCCTTGAATTAATTTAAAAGCTCGTGCATTAAATTTTCTTGCATAAGGAGTTATCTTTAAAACAAAATTGTTGGCACTTGTAACTTATATTATAATTACTGCCATCATGGATGTTGACTTATTATTATTATTCAATATTAATAATACCTTATACTGGTCACAACAATGATATCATCCCCCCGATGTAAAGAACCCTCAAATTCATATTGTAATGGTTGTGGTTGGATCATAATTTGTTACCAGAACTCGCGTTAAGCTTAGGGCTCATTCGCAGTCTCTCATAATATAGTGTCCTGAGCCAGTGAATCTCGTGACATCTATAATTTGTTTAAGGTCCTGAAAGCTCAGCTCCTTAAACAAACTCAATTAAAAAAAAAAATCTTTTACTTCTCTTTACACCAATTTATTCTAGTATCTATATCATCTTATAATTTCGAACAATCTTTGTACACTCCAATGTATAATGGTTGAAATGTAGGAACCTTTTTTAAAAATATTTCAGTATAATAATAGGAAAAAAATAATAATGAAAAATATACGACAGTATGTCAGCACACAATGTGAAAAGGCACGCGCATAATACTATAATAAACTATCAGTATATTATTTATATAAATGTACATCGTATGACAGTAGGTAAAAGTTATACAAGTTGCTGGAAAAATACCTTTTTTTCATTCGTTATAGACAACGTATGTACAAAGATATACGTGTACCATTTTAAGTATAATAGAATATAATATAGGTACATAGAAGATATAATACAACAACTACAATATCATGGCTCTGCTATACCTATATGAGAGAAAAAAGTTTTCCACGCGACAAGATTAATTTAAAAAGTTATAAAATACAACCTTTTTATAGTGGAAAGGCACCTACATCATCGCTTGTACAACAGTACTCGTACATATTATATGCTATTATGTATATTATGTGTTCTATAATATGCCTTTCAAACTCCTCGTATCTACAAGATTATCGAAAAATTTATTTCGTGGAGGAATATTGTTGAGTGTGTTATTTTTTCGTAATAATTAGACGTGAGTAAGGTTATCTAGGTTATATAAATGAGTTTGTCAAACGGTTTTAAAAAGTTCTCGTGAGTGCTGTTGCATAAATAAAGAACTATATTTCAATATGATATCACTGATATGATATCAAGGAATCAGGCCCTAGATCAAGCACTTTTAAATGGTTTTAATTGTTTTAATTGAGCTCCTGAAACTGTTGGTCAGTATTTAATAGACTTTTTAAGATTTAGTAAATTTATAATTTACAATACATAGGTACATACTATGTTTTTTTAAGACGAGATAATAATTAGTACTATTAAATTAAACGACTGTCCACTAACCTAGAATTTTTTCTGACCTTTTTTTAAATTACATGTAACCATTTATCACACTTAGGAAAAAATTGAATATTATATGTAAGACGTAGGTACATTTTATTAATAGATTCTCTGCAAAATAAATATTGGTTTTATAACAACCTATTTAATTGCTAATGTAAATGTTTTTTTTTTATTGATCTTGAGAAAACTGATAGGCCATTAGCTATTTTTAGTTTTGTTTGTAGGTTTTTGTTGGTAGGGGAGGAACACTTGTGTGTTTGTTTGGCAGAATTTTTGATTTGGGCATCCGTAGGTATCTGTCATGTCCGGGTGGGGGATGGCGGCACTTTACTCCGGACACCGTGACTTGCCCGAAAAAAATGCCTCCCACGGCCGAGGTATCGAATCAGTGTCGACTGCGTTGCAACCGACGCCTTAGTCCTAAATAGTTCCCCCTAATGTAAAATGTATTCATAATATGTCATTAATCTATATCAAAATTAAGCATAGATGCATCCGATATATATATAAATTAGACAAATATATTTTTATTTATAAGCTCTCAAGACAAATTAATGACATTTTATAATATACATTTTTTACCAAAATCAATGTTGTTTATATTTTATTCATTCAAAAAAATCATTATTAAAGCTACGTTTTTTAAAACAATTTGTTTACTTATTTGGTTTTGATTTTATAAATAAAAAATAAATAATCGTTAAAAATCTTTTAGAACCGTTCAATGTTTGAACAATAAACAGCTACGATTAAAATGTATTAATTTCATACATTAAAAGTTCATTTGCCACGAGGTCATTGATAAAAAAAAAAAATCATTATTAATATGTTTAAATTTCTTTTACATGTATGGTTTTGACAAAAAAAATATTATTTGAGTTTTTAAGTTGAAATTCTTTTAATGTAAACACTAAACACTGTTTTAGCCATTTGAAGTAATTACAATCGGTGAAATATAATGAACAATGATTTAATATAAGGAAGTTTTTATTTTGGAAATAATAACTTATCAACTTAACACCAAGTAAATGTGCATAAATATTTATTATTTTGAACAATATGTGTAAAATCTTGGTTTTATTTATTTATTTTTATTTTCATACAAAACATAAAATCAACTCATAGTTTATTCAACTACCTTTTGGCGCACAAGGGAGAAGCTATAAACAACTGGTGATCAGCCTATCTCTGTTTCAATATTTCAATCTGTTATTTTTATTTCATAAGAGTATAAAAAAGACAAGTACTTATTATTTTGTTGTTTTCATATTTTTATTTTATTATGTTGAGTCATTAAAATATAATATACATATATTATACAAGCATTAGGTTATAGAAAAGTACTAAATTCTCTTTCTGGTGGCAGCCTGGCAGCCTGCATGTATAATAGAGTAAGTTACTTGATTACCTACTGGCTACTACTACACTGAAAATTTGCATCAAACCTCTATTGAAATTTCAACTACCTACGTAATTTAAAGTTTAATTAAAATATTACGTTCTCATATGGTAACACCAAAATTAGAAAATTAAAGCTAATTATGTTTATACTTTTTATCTCAGTGATCATATATTTTACTGAATTATGAGTACCATAAACCAAAATAATTTTTCATATTTCGAGTTGAGACCAATGATAATTTATATTTTATTAAAATATTTAACTATTTACATTTATATTAACTAAATTGTATACGCTGGGGTAGCTGAACTGTTTCACAATACGAATTACATACAGGACATATAATATTATTTTTTGAGTATAATACACTATAGCGTTATAATACAATATATTGTGTTACACTGTTCCCTAAATTGTACATGCTATCGCGGCATCGCCCGTTATGATATTATGATATTATGATGTTATGATATTACTAGCAATATTTATTGTTTAGGTACGAAAATATACATGGTCAAACATTTATGAACCATGTTATCTGTCGAGAGTTTATTTCTTACTTTAAATATTCATACAACTCAGAAAAAACATTAATTTTATAATAATATTATACAATACACGAATTATAATTACAAATATTTAAGAACTATCTAAAAGGCCAATAATTTGGTTCAAAATTAGATTATAAAAATTAAGATGTAAATTAAGATGTTAGAATTACGCGGTTTTCACACCTGAGGAGGTTACGACCCAAATTAGGATCGCGGAAGTTTTTACAGTGGTTCGCGAGTGCATAATTCACATTATGTTATTTTGACATGATCTTTGAGAATATTCAAACAAAATATCGTCCTAAAGTAATTGAATAGCAAAAAAGATCGAGGGACAAAATCATATGAATAATATGAAATATAAACGTTTAACTCGTAAGTATGTTTCTATTTATTATTATTTTATACTATAATATTGTGTTAATAAAATATAAAAACTATGTTTGTAATTATAGACTTTTTCTGAAGGTATCAATTTAAAATGTTCATATCATATTTTATCACGCTCATAAAAGGTTGGGAACCACTGTGTTAGATGATAGACAAAATAATTTTTTTACTTTATATTTTATTTTATTAAATCAGAGAAAAACTTTAAACAGATTTATAATTATAATTAAATAAACCATTCCTAAGTAGTTTTGGTAATATGAAAACAAATTGTAAAACTAACAAAAAGTTAATCAGTTGGATAGGGCATTTCAAAACAAAACTATAATTAAATTTGAAGTAATGAAAAAAAATACACTTTGGACATAACTTTTTAACTTGTTTAAGGTTCTTCGAGGTCGTACTTGGAGCTTGCCCATAATGTTATTGTTAGTTTTCTACTGGAAAACAGAAAACTTGGTCATAATATTATAGTTCATTGGAATAACACCATGCCCATTCAACCATTATATAATAAATTATTAAAATATAATATTGAGTAAACAAAACAAAACTGTCTTTCACGTTAAATATGGTTCATTGTTTAGTAATAATTAATAACAATAGCGTCACTCACTCTTGCATTTATAGAATTACTTATCTTACAATGTATTGTTTGTAAAATAATTATATGAACGTGAAAAACTAACGAGTAGTGTTACAAAAAAGACTGTTCCATATCATTTTTGAAAATATACTAAACACTTATTATAATAAAGTACTTTTCTTTATATAGCTTCCATTATGATTGTCTGTGGTTTAAATTTTAATATTAATTATTATAAAATACTTAAAATAGTGCAATATAGAGTAAGTAACTAGGAAACATTATATTAACATATTAACAATATATGTGTGTTAATTTTTTGTTAACTAAGTTTATTTGGACAACCCTTATACCGCATCGTAGGTATAGTAGATAAAGAGTTCTTAAAACGTTATATAATAATATCAGAAATTAAATTAAAAATCTTTTGAACGGCCAGCTGAAGAATTAATGAGAAGTCACAACGACGATGAGTACTAGGAAGTATTTATATATATATATATATATTAGGTATACGTAGAATGAATCGTCCGAAAAGTTTCGGTAATATAATACGATACAGCCATTTTTTTTTTTTCATTATTATTTAACTCAATTCGTCGTGAACTGCGATTCTTCCGACTCTCCTGGACGCTCTTCTAATTTCAAAGAAACTCGGGTATAGCACTTGGCTTTCCTAAACGAATTATAATATAAATAACATTAAATCGTTCAAATAATGAATAATTGTCGCAGTAACTACGCGAAAATTACTTAGACGAATAATATTCAAACGAAACATTTCGGAAAACGGCATTCGGCTAAGGCGCCGTTTATTATTTTTTTTTTTTTTTTTTTTTGTATTTATATTTTATACTCGCGTCTATTATCGTTCACATAAATAACGAAAACAAACAAAAATCGAATCAATATAATATAATAATAATAATAATAATAATAATATTATATAGACAGTTGTATTTTATACACAGTTTGCTTTAGAGACCGCTTGTTACGCGGGCATCGATTTTCACTATATACGTTCGAATTCAATTCACCCGGTCGGGTTTATTTTATTTTTTTATTTATCATTATTTCCCAAATTGCGACGATGAATATTTTACGAAGCCGTCAATCATACAGAGCCTGGTTTATTTTTTTACACCACAACTCCCTTAGCAACGGCCGGCCAAACACCCACCCGCACCCACACACCCACACACACTTGCACTACGCGTTGTTAATATTATATCTATAACGAGGACCACAACCACTATTACGATTAACGACGGGCTGTCGGACGGACCGGCCACGGATTATAGAACGATAATAATAATACCGTTTCGGACAAATTTTAATCGGATGGACAAAAGTGCAGCCGATGGGAAAGCGTACAATGTGTTACATATTACTTATTAGCCGCAATGTTGTGCTTTGGTAGTGTTGTTATACTTGTTGTTGTTGAATAAAATATATTATTAAAATTAAACCTACCTACCTATTCGCATTTTTTTATTATTATTATTTCTTTTTTTCGTAGTCATCAGCCTGCTGTATTGTAATATTACATTATTACGCGTTATTACACACAGTGACCTACTGCGTCACGTTTTGTTCACTGCGCATTCGACAACGATAACTAACGCGAATTATTCAATTACATAGAATAATATATTATTATCGAGTGTAATGTTATAATATTTGATGTTTATTTTACATTATTATAATGGTATTATATTATAAACTTACACTCCTCTCGGAGACCCGTATGATACACGAGATAAATAATAATAATATTATGTTCTACGATACCGAATATGCGCTCCTTCGTTTATTATTTGTAAACGTAACATTGTAACATTTTTCACAAACGAATTTTTTTTATATTTTTTTCATCGACATGCGTACAATTACAATATACTGTTCTGGAGTTCGGCTTACGCCCTATCTATGGCTTAAAGTATAATAATATCATACCCATCAATAACGCCGATCCGGATCGGCGTGTTCAAAAGTCGTAAATTACTCTGTACATTTTTACAATACAGCCGTATACGATATCAATTTCAATGAGATTTTAAATTGTGTACAACGTTTTCTGGACGAAATATCCTACGACGTTGTACAGACAAAACATCTGGCTGTATCCACGGTTTACAACTGGTATTCAACGAAAAGTGACTCCACCAAAAGCGTAGTGACGAAGACTTATATATTTGTATATATATACGACTACAATCTTATCAATAAGTGTGTAATAAATTATGGCTAAGTATATTAATGAAATTAATTAATTAATTAATCTATCATTATATTATATTTATAATTGGTATGTTTTTTTTTTAAAGTTATATTATACTAATATAAAAATTTAATTTGATCGAGTTTATGCAACGTTCGCTAGAATTAAAATCATACTTCTTGAGTTATTAATCGTATCAAATAGTGAAATGGTCGCATGGTTTAGTGATTTTATAACGCTAAGCGTAGTAGTTTTGCCATACGGAGTTTTACTCGAGTGTAAAGGATACGAAGCGACGGATTTCCATAATAGCCCAAAAGTAATTCTCCGGTGACACGTTTTGTTTTTCTTTCCTATTTTCTGACCCCTCCTCCTCGATCTTAACCGTGTATAGAGTATAATATTAACGTAGACGTATGCAACTACCCCATATTACTATACCTATACCTACTCGGTCGGCCCTGCCATATAAACATGTATGCACAAGCACAACGGGGTCGGGTGAATCTGCGTAAAAATGAAACATCGTCGGCGGCGAAATTTCATTAAGCTCTGCCAAACAACGTTTTTACGACGTTATTGTTGGCCGTCAAATCCTGTCGTTGTCGTCTAATGAAACCCTCGGTCCGTCGCACCCCCCTTTATTCTGCCTTATGCGGTGTGCGCGTGTGTCGGCGTAGCTGTGGAAATGATATATATATAAATAAAAAAAAAATCATTTCACCCCGAGAATGACGTACCTCGGTGGGGACTTGCCAGCGAGTGGGCGACGAACGGGGGAGAAAACTACTACTACGGTTGTAAAAGAACGTCTAAACTGCCTCGGCGTTAAAGTCCGCTCGCGCATAAGGTTATTATTACGACGACGAGTCCACGTGCACACAATTACGTTTATACATCATACACGCGACACAATATAACATAATAATATAATGATACATAAAGGTGTGCTAGGCGCACATATATCGTTTTGATGATATACCCCGTCGTCCAATGGGGCGTGAATGAAAACCAATTTTTTTCGATATAACCTTTAACATTTTAGTAGCTATCGTGCGTATTTAATGCTCGGGTAAAACCCTTGAACGGCTCACTGATTTGAGACCGCCGACGTTAAGACGAGTATAATAATATATACCAAGGATGGCAAACCCATGGTACGCGGAAAAATTTTGAGGGCAAGCAAAAATCAAAATATTTATTTTATATTATGTATGCAGTATAATATTTTATATAATTTTTTTATTTTTAATACTAAATATCATCACGATGTTTATACTTTTTGAGTATCGTTGGCGTCTTTCAGAAAATATTAGATTGGTAGATTCGGCAGAAACGTTGATAACATACTGAACCCAATATAATATTATATATCTTACATAATTTAATGGCACGCTCGAAAATAAAATAAAAAAATAAGGTAATAATTACATGATGTGATGGTGTCCAGTGAGTATATACTTCAAAGATTCAAAGACACGAACTCAGGTTTTTTGTTCCAAAATCTTAAATAAATCATTTACCATAATATTATTATTAGTATAAAAGTTTTTTTTGCCACGATGTAAATACAAATTTAGGAGTATAATAAACCTTAATAAGTCTGTGTAAGTATATAGATCTGTAGGGTTCGTATAATATCATAATATTATAATATAGGTTCAGGTACATAGTTAAATAATAGGCATATACAATGGAAAAAGCGAGGAGTGTGTGCACACGGAGGTAGATATATATATCAGGGATGTCAAATTTAATATTTACAGGTGTGTACACAAAAAAAAATTTGAGGAGAGGGGGGGGGTGGTCATAGTAGATTTAGGGGCGGAGGTTCATAATCTATAAATATAAATAAAGTACACAACTATTAATTTTCAAGGGGAAGGGGTGTTGACCCCCCCTGTATAAGCGCCTGAATATTTATGTGATCATTTATCATGTAATATTTTACATCACATTTCTTTATTGTTTACACAATATATTATAAACATAGATAATTTAAATAATTATTCTTCTAGAAAAAATTTTAAAAAGTGGATATTATTAGCTATGTAATACATTCTTGTTGAAATTTTTTTTAGTTTTATAATATTCTGTTTTAATCATAAAACTATATCATAGGTACACAGTAGTTTAGTACCAACCTATTTTTAATAATAACAAAAAATAACT
>WHPZ01589582.1:0-17449 GCA_016617965.1 Macrosiphum rosae
TGTAAGACATGCCAAAAATTACTTTGCTCGGAAATAAGAACCGAGAAGGCTACGGTCATAACTAAGAAACGAAATTTGTATCACATAAAAAGGAGAACTTTGGCTGTGCAATATCGATTTTATATCTTCGATATCGCGGAACTACAAAAAAAGGTTAAGTACTCAAGTTTGAAAAATACAAACAATAATGGAATTTTCCTATAAGTGATATCGAAAAAAAAAAATAAAAACGACATTGCACAGCCAAATTTCTCTTTTTTTAAGTGGTGAACATTTAGTCTCTTAATCATGAATGTAGCCTTCTCGGCTTTTTCCCGCGCAGAACAGTTATTGCTCTGTTGTAAATTTGTAAGACGGCCACGACACGTATGTCGTATCCTCGTAATAATATCAGTAATATTACCCAATGCCAGAAGGTACGTATTGTGACGTTTTATGATACAGTAAGTTGTAGTTGCGTGGTTATTAGATATCCTTTTATATTGATTTCCTCCGGCCATTGTATTTACAAAGGAAACTAGGTAAGTATAAGTGCACTTAAAAGTAAATGCATGCATTTCAAAAAGCCCTTCAGATAACTGTGGGTATACGTCATAATATATTAAGTATTATACAACCAGTGTACCTAATTACGTGCTACCTACCTAAATAAATATTATGATTTAACGACCTAGGTAGGTACTCATATAATATACGATTTACCAACAATACCAGAAGCGTGCAATACTTCAAAGTCCGCACTTCCGAGAAATAATGCTAAATAAACCCTTCGAAATTGGTGTTGGACGAAAAACACTTATTATAATCGTTATTATCATATTTCGTTTTGCGTTATTTTTCATTTAATGATACCTATTCTATAAATTACGTTTTGCGTTATGTTCTGTTTAATGATGTATAATATATTTTGTTAATCGTTATGTTTTGTTTGGCGGCTATTAATTATTTTTGATTATCGCTTATTGATTATAAGACGTTATAATTACGTTTACAAATTTCAATCGTCTTTTGTCAAATATAACGTTATATTCATAATGTTATTATAACGATTGCAAACCCTGATCTAAACAAACATACAGTCCAAACACGGTGTTTCGTCCAAAACCGAAAGGATACATTTTCTTAGAAATGCCGACGCAAGTGAGTATTATTAAACAATACGAACTTATAGGTAATGTATATGGGTAGAGCACGGGTACCTGTAAAAGAATCCCGAAAAAAAAGAACAATTTTTAAAAATTAAAAATATGCATATTTAATATAGTTAATTTATATTTAATTGATGATGAAAATTAAGTTTTGTATTCCCAATAATATGGTTTATTGAGAGGTCAGAGAGTAAAAACATCTATTTTCTATATTGTAGAAGAGAAGTGAATCTGTGTCAGTTTAAAAGTATATTTTCGATATTTTAATTACTAAACTCAATAATTAATATTCAAAAAGTAAAATATCACAAGTTATAGAGCTAATTATTATAGGATATTGAAAATAAAATATCGAAAATCAACTCGTATTAGTCGTATTCATAACAAACTTCAATTATCATTAATTCAATTTTTTTAAACATTTTTATTATATTTGAATGTACTTTGGTATGTCAAAGGATTTATAAAATATTTTGTATAGGAATGAGAACGAAGCATTTATGTGAAATGTGAACGTATAGACAATTTTTTGTAGATTTGCAGTGTTACCGGTGATAAATAGGTAATAATAATTTGATATTAATATTTTTTTTTTTTAGAGTTAGTATGTCATATTCATATTAACAATATATTCAGTTCTGATTGGAGCCCACAATGACTATTTGTATCATCAATTTCTTAATAGATTTTCATAATATTATAGGCAAAGAGAAGGAATTTTGAAGTTGTGATCCACATACTGATAGAGTCGATAAAAATAATAAAGAAAAGAACATTTAAATAACTCATCAGGCAAATAAGTTTCCTAAATTGTCTGCATTTTGCTTATGCCACCATATTGTCAGTCACAAACTACTGATGTAGGTATCATCAATAAATGTAAAATCCATAACATAAACGTTGATGACATGGTTCTCTTACAGGGTAAAACATTGGGGCAAGCTCATGTGTGCCTGTCATGTCGAGAGCCTAACACAGCGTACTTCTCAAAAGAATTTCTAACATTGTAATTTGTGTATAAACGTAATTAGGTACTAAAGATACTTACAAGTTGCATTCTTCTTGAGTGTCCATGTCACCTTCATGAATGTAAGTTCTATTATATTATATTATACGATTACAAGGTCTAATGAAATATAACCAATAGAGGTTACCTGAATTTATTTATATAATATTGTCTATTATACCAAACCCTAGTTCTTGTGATAAATATTGACAACATTAATGACGAAAATAGTCATCTACAAATAATCCATAGTGAAGTGCAGATTCAATAAATTCAATGAGATTTTAACAATTAATAAATGAAATCTGTCAACCTATTGAATGATGCTATTGGTAATGCTTTACCATGTTGATAGTGTTATTATAATCGCGGCAACGAAAAGTAGTACATTTTTTTCCTGGTCTGATCAATAGCTTACACACTCTGCTGTAGTAAACATTTATTTGGTACATGCATTTTCATCGTGTTCCGGAATCATTGAGGGATCAAAATTAGTTTTTAAATGTTAACCTAACCTAACCTCGTCAATTAATTTAGATATGTTTAAAACATGGTTTATAGACATGCTAAAACTACTTCTCGAACGTTGTTTAATCGTTATGGATAATGCACCATATCATTCTATGTTGGTAACCAATTTACCAAAATGCAATGCTCGAAAATCTGAGGTGCAGGAATGGTTGAAAAATCAAAATATTAATTTCCACTATTGGAAACTCTAGTCCAACTACATGAATGTGTAAAGTTGTTAAAACCGTCATTTAAAAGGTAGGTACGAACTAGATGAAATAGCAAATTCAATGAGCCATGAAGTGTACGACTGCCACCGAACCATTGTCAGTATAACCCCATTGAATTTATAATATATGTGCTCAAGTAAAAGGCCAAGTGGCAAAAAATAATTCAACATTTAAAATGGTGGACATCGAAAGACTCACTCTGTTGAGTAAATGATAATTCCAAGCTTTTTTTTTATTACCATGTAATATTAATGAGGCATGATATAATGTTATACTACACTTTTACCCATTTTCATTATTTTTAACTATAATTCATTGGATAAAACTTTAATTAGATTGTAAATAAAAATAAACCAAAACTCATTTTATGACATCTTATTATACCATAATATTTAAACATTTAAAATTATTTAATTGAGCATTAAACAAGGTTATACGAATGCAAAACATTAATCATATCATATGTTATACATAAAATAATTAATATAGCATATTATAATAAGCATTATTTTTTAATTATAAATATATATATACAAAATTTTCAATTGGCTTTTTATTATTTTCATTATTTCATATTTGTGTTGAAACAAAAATTGCATGCTCCTAATATATAACATAATTGTGTATAATATAAAATATAAAATCTTTAAAATATATGTACCTGTACTATTTAATGCAACTTAAATCAAATGGAATTGGAAGTATAATACATGTTTAATATTTTTTTATTATTCAAATCCATCAAAATATAATTTTTAACTAGGCAATTAAGGCCTAAAATTATTCAAAAATATTAAAAATAAACAACCAAAATGTTTTTTTGATTGATTGATTAAAAAAATAAAATGGTACTATAATTAGAAACTAAAAATGTATTCACCCAATAAATTTTGGGAAGTTAATTGTTTAAAATTCTTATACAAAAGTTTGAATATAAATAGGAAGAAAATTAGTTACATTAAAAGGTTCAATAATATGATATATTTTATTGTGAATCAAAATCCGTGTAAAAACAGACACTTCTTGATTAAAATTTTTGAGCTTGTATATAATACCTTGTGAGTTAATTTATAACATTGGTAAACGAGTGACTTATAATTGTTTCTTTTTGTAGAAGTATTAAAAGAGAACTGAATTAGTACATAACAATTAATCAAAGTAGTGTATAATGTATATAGTACAAACAAAGTATTGTGTTTATGTGGTAAATGATTTTAAGGTCAAATGCATATCACAATAACTAGTAAATAAGATGATCATAATTTATTTAAAAAGAAAATCCAATTTGTATCACAATGATAAGATAATATAAAATATAAATTAATTTTTGAAGCTTAAATACAATAATAAAATGTTCCACTAACCAAAAGCTAGTTTCATGCAAGTTGTCATATTAAATAAAATAACTAAATAATAACATGAAACATATTTAATGCACATGCACAAATTAAATTGTTAAAACAGCTGTTAATTATAAAAATAAAACATAATAATTTCATACAAGTATTACAATGACTTGATTTTTTTTACACACCTCCAGAAACGATTTTTTCTAGTTTATAAGTTGGAAAACCTGCACAATCCTTAGCAATGTAAATGCCATATTCTGTGAGATCCTGAATAGCTGGTTTGACCACACGCATATTGTGCATCACATTACTGGTGTCAACGGCATAATAACCTATTAATAATATATATTAATATTATAAATCATAAAATCATAAGTATATTATATTGGTATCAGTAATTTATTAAAACATATTAATTTATCTTATATCTATTATAACAATGACTTGCAGTGTTAATGAAAATATAAATTGAATTGATTCATTTGAATCTTATACCTTGAATTAATTAAGTTAATATTTAATATTCACTATGTATATACTTTTAAACAGCACATTCATAATTATACATATATAATTAAATGCTCTTATTCAAAGTTTTAATAAATTTAATGAGTTTATATATTTTTTTTTTTTGAAAACAAGTAACATTATCAACAAATTATAATATTTTATATGGCCATCAACCTTTATACTATCAATACAAAATAATAATCCACAACAAACCCTATTACAGAACTAACCATACACTTCAGTTTGGATATTAACTCAAATCCATTATTTACCTATCCTGTTTATCACCACCATACTGTTCATAAAATTCAACATTACAATGTTAATAAATAATGATAAACAGTCCTAATTACTAATTTAATACACTCAAATGCTGATATGTTCTAGTTACTAGACTCAAGTAACAGAATATTCTAATACAAACACATATTACACTCCCATTCTAGACTTCAACAAAAATAAATAAACAAGCACTAATTATTAGAATTTACTTATCAGCAAATAAAATTATTCATACACTAAAGATACATAGTTCATTGTTGCAATCACCCTAATGGAACACCATTTAATATACGATATATTCAACATTTACCACACATACCAAACATATAATAGCCATTATAATATTCTATCATACAATTTAGAACCAAATATCACCACAAATATTTTCGCAACTATACATTTATACATGAAATTAAAAATGTGCTTGCAAATAAAAGAAAAAATTAAACAAATCCAATATTTTTTTCTTAAATGTAACGAGTGGTAAATCATATACAATAATTATATTAGCCATTTCCAAATCAAATTTTAATTGAAAATATCTAGGAATTCACTAACCTAAGTCAACCTAAAATAATATTATCAGGGCATAGACACTGTTATGTTATGGCCAAATCCGGTGACTGTGGCCTTGAAGACGGTTTTCGGGATGCGTGGTATACATTATCAATTAAATATTTCATAGCAAAATTAAAAATTATACAAACACACGACTGGTTGTCGTCCGTGGTCAAAGGATTGTTTCAGTTTATATAATTCTGTAACAAAGAGCAATACAAGTTGCCAACATTATATCAGATTACGGATACGGTACAACTTTTAGAGCCCAATACTTTATACCGTAAAATCTGCTGATCGAGTGTCGCTTCTATACTGTTCTGTGATATTATGGACATGGGATGATAACAATAACACACATAAAATACATACAACTCACCATAGATAGAATAAAATATACATTATAAGAACAGTCTTATAATCTACAGAATATATTTATATATTATATTTTATAAGCTTAGAGTCAGAAATCAGAATACAAATAAGTATTGGGTAATTCCAATAAAATAAGAACAATCATAGTATACCTATTAGCCATTAATATTATTAATATTTTAGCTCAAACTAATAAAATGTTAAAAATGTGCACATTTTTAATAAAAATATGTAACCTAATACACTTAAAGACATAGGCACCAGGTACCCATTAGAATATTGAAAATGTATAGTGTGTATTTATATCCAAGTTTCAACAATTTTAGCAAACGACTATTGAAATAAAATTCTAGCTGTGATAAAAATTGCAATTTTGAAAACAAAACAAAATTGTATTATTTGTATTGATAGTAAAATGTGATGGTACGGTTTTTGTAACCACTAACCTACATCGTGGTAGATATTCAATTACAAGAGGTATCCATTAACAATCTATGGCTGATGAGACAAATTACAAAATTATTATTATTTAATATTTTGACTGTTCCGGTATCGTCTTGTACTTCGGAATGATCTTTTTCAGCACTTCGAAGATTAAAAACATTTTTAAGGTTTACAATGAAACAAAATCGTCTTAACAATATTGCTTTATTGTATGTCCGTCGTAATGAAGATATAGATATTGATAACTAAGGGTTAACTCATTTATAAATTTAACTATAATACGTCAAAACATATTTATTTTCTGAATAGTCAAATTAAATTTATTTTATTTTTTGTTTTACTTATTATTATTATTTATAAATAAGTTATCAATTTGGTATACATTTATTTTGTTGTATAATTAATATATTTTATAATCAATGATGATCGCATATTTCAGTGTACAACATGGTATATATTATTTAATATTTGTATACACCAATAAAATCCTTAAGAAAGTGTAAACGTTTTTGGTTAAGTAGTAAAATCATGACACTAATAGGCACAATTTGAAGCCAAAATTAAAATTTTAGGGGGTTAAATTGTAACTAGCCCCACCTGAAAAGACATTTCCATTTTTTAAATTTTACAGGGACATTGTCTTGACGAGTGCCTAAGCCCCTCCCCCAACATTATGCATTTATGCCTATGATAGTATGATACCAAGGCACCCATTAAGTTTTTTAAAACCTGGTGCCTATACTTAAAGACCATAGCCAAAATCTAAAGCTACCAAAAACATATAAAACAATTTTAACACTTATAATAATGTAATTGATTTATAGTTTATAAACCCTTTTATAAATACTTACCACTTGACATTTTAAACAATAAATCGTATAAGGATTGTGGTGGCAATACTGCACTGCGGTTCAATGGCATAATGAAACAACGCTTTCCTTCAATATCTACAATACCAGTGACATTCTGAAATGAAGATAATTAATAATAAATATTAAGATACTTGAAATTTTTTTTTATAATTACCGCACTAAAATCATGAATAAAACGAGCAGAGTTAGCGAGTGGGAGAATGGGAAGAATTTTTTCATAACTTTCATCCTTAAGGTCAAGTTCAAAATCTTCTTTAAATTGTGAAATGACTTCTTCAGGGCTCACCATTCGGTTGTTCAAATTTTCCATATGCAAAGCAAAATTCTATAAAGTAACAATAATATTCATTAGCATATTTGAATTACATAGTTAATTGGACTATAAATCAAGCATATGTACATAGGATATGTGTTTACACAATTACAATACGATCACAAAACATTTTGATAAAAATAAAAATTTATAAAAAGGTAAAGTATGCAAGTTATAAAAAAACATATAAAAAAAAAAGTGCATGAATGATTTTTTTTTTTTTTTGACATGATGCAGTATGACTAAGGTCTAAACATCAAACACTTTTATTTACCTCAAGATTCTTGAATTCCATATCATTTTTTAATTGGTTCATTTCATAATCATTGTTTATATCTTGAATAGGAAGAGATAACTTATCATTTAAAGCAATAGTACCAGTACCATAGAAAGCATCGTTCTATACCAAAAATAATAAAACAAAAGTACCATACTTATTAATACAATAATATGCAATCACTGAATTACCAAATTTATTCTTAACAAATAAACATTTAAAAAAAGGGTGGGCAAATAGGTACCGCCTGCTGTACAATATGTGTCGAGTGGGTCACTGTAATAGATGTGTTAAATTTGAATTCAGTGATATAAAATTATTGTAAACAAAAAATGATTATGAGCGGAGACAGCCTACATTACTAAGTATATTTTATGATATTATAGCAATTAAATTAATTTATTTTCCTATTCGTAATACAGTAGGTTAGATTATTTTTTTTTTGGAAACATTACATTTGAAAATGCTTTTGTGTGTATAAAATATAAAAATATAATTCAATTTTGTTTATCTAATGAAACAAACACTGATGTAACACCCTTTTTGAGATTAAAAGTAATTTCAATTTGATATTGTATGCATCAAACTATTATTACATTTTTAAGTATAATTTGATGCAATTATGGATTCAAATATGATCATATTATAAATAGTGATGTAAAAATACAGTTTTTTTTTTTTAAATTGTTTGTATTATCTCATTACTTTTATAATTTGTATACCTTGTATCTTATGTTTATACATATATTAAACTTTGTATAATGTATAATAAACCACTATAGACCTACAGCATAATTAATAGTTATATTATAGGTACACATTTCCAATGGTAAATAGTAGATACATAATAATTAAAATACGTTTTATTTTCAAATTATAGAAATTACATAATTATATAACATTTCTCATTCAAAAGCAAGTGCATTATAATTTATCAACGATAAAAAAAAAGAAAGAATGAATTTAGGTATCTGTTAATGTTTAGATAAGTAATAACTTCAATTTAACAAGAAATCAGAAAATTTAACAACATTTTGAATGAATAATAACTTAATTAATGATAAATATTAATAAACTAGGACCAATGACTAATAGTCTAATAAATAACAATATTAACAAATATAAATTATGATTGTTGTATATTATATATGATAATAATTGTGTTTTAAGTATAAAATTGAGTTGTTTTGAATAATAATTCTATATAGCTTTTATGCATAATACCGTTTTCTACATGTGTATAGTATATAACTTAACATCACTATATAGATGTCAAAAATATAAAACAACCAATGACTTTATCAAAAACTTTACTGTCAGCAATTTAACAGAAAATTGTAAATAATTCTTACATACTCCCACTCCAAAATCAATATGCGAACATATAGTTTAAGTTGTCTGTTACCTATTGCCTATAGGCCAACAACTGTTGTACAGCTGTGTAAACATTACAAATTACACAGTGAATTATTGAACTATTTTTCTCTTACATATTCTTTTTTATAATGTAATGGAAACTATTCACAATAATATACCACATAATTTTAAAATTTAATTAAGTATCAATTGTTTTTTTTTTTTTAGGGTAGTGTATAAACTTAAAAAGTTTAAAATTATGTTTAAAGATAAAATCATACTTTTTTGTTTTTCAGTTTTCAAAAACTTTACTGTTATTTGAAGAGCATTGCAAAAAATTTACTGAAAACATTTGGTTTATTATTAATTTAATAATATAAGAATACTGGTTTCAATAAAATATAGCAACATAGGTACTTCAAATAAATCAACTATTCCTAATATTAAAATTTTCCATCTTTATTTGAATATTTTTTTTTAGCTACATTATTTTATAATTAAATAAAAATCTATTTAAGGTTTCAATCAGTGGCATATCCAAGGGGGGTATTTGAAGTTTTTGGATCCCCCCCCCCCCATTGAACCATGACATATTAAATTATTACATGAATTAAACTTCAAAGGAATATTTATTTTATTTTGTAATTTATTATTATCAATATCTCTGATCAAACAGATATAATGTGTATAAATATTTTTTTTAATTGAAATCAATGTATTGTTTGTACTTTGTATGTATATTGTATATTATATATTTTTTTATAATATTAACAACCCCCCTTACAAAAATCATAGTTATTGGTTTCAATTAATTTTAATGAAAAATTATACCTGTTATTTAGAGCAGAATAATTATTTGACCATTTATAGAATGAAATTTGTTTTACAAATAAATAAATATAATTACATTTAAGCATAGGTAGTCAATAATATATACAATTTATTTTTTAAATGTATTATTATATTTATATTATTTAGGCACATAAAATATAAAAGTGGTAATTAAATATTTTATATTTTATATCTTGGTATCAAATTTTAAAAGAAGTAAATAAAAAAAAGTTTGTAGTAGTAGATCAAGCAAGTCAGGACAAATGAAGAGTTAAGAAGTTTATTTGGAGAAGCCAATATTATAGGAATTATGAAGAGTTATAGATTAAGATGGGCAGGTCATGTTTGGAGATCGGAAGGAATACTACTGGGGAACACAACGAGATGGAGACCGAGCACGAAATGGCCCAGAGGACGACCCAGACAACGGTGGGCAGGTAGAATTAAGGAAGACCTCAGAATAATAGGGACAGAGAATGGAGAAGAAGTGTCAAGGGACAGGGAGAAGTGGAGGGATGTTGTTGCTGCGACAATGGACCTTAATGGTCCTTAAAATGCCTAAAAGAAAAAGAAGAAGAAGTAGATCAAGCATAACAAAATGTTTGCCAACTCAACATTTAATACTGTTTATGTAGTCAATTATTCAAATGTTAAATTGTTTCATGTTTATAAGTACCAAGTAGGTATGAATATTACTTTTTAAACAAAAAATATTCATACAAAACCATTTGTTACACTACAGCAACAAATTTAAAAATAAAGCAGTATACGAGGCAGTATAGTACTGTACCTATTTCAGATTCTTTTATTAATTTGTAGGTACCCACCTATATTAACTACTATCGTTTTTACTTTAACTCATTGTTTTTTCTGCATGTACTATATCAGGTATATCAACACTCTAGATTATAATATTACAAATAGGATTATTAGGATTAAAATATTAAAGTTATAAAGTACTTCGTACATTTTTATAACATGTAACTAGATAATATGAACCTAAGCATGCTATAAGAAATAATGTAAAATGTGTGTTTTTTAAATTAAAATATTAGTTTTTAGTAGGTAATTGGGATTAATAAATATGTATCAAATATACTACCTATATATCATATAACCATAGAGGTACTAACATACAATACATATTATATAGACAAAGAATTATAATATACATACTAAAATAGATTTTAGAAAAAAAAATATTAATGTATGTTATTATTTTTTACTGTATTCAAGATATTACCTCGTCATTAAATGCATTTCCAATAGCTCTATAAATATGTTCTCCATAGATCATCATGAATGTAATTACTAATGACATCAGCAATACATAAATTAATGCCCACATAGAATAAACACGATCATTAATGACTCTGAGCACCAAAAACTTAGATCTGACAGGGCGGTTATGTGCACCATTTCCTGATTCCACGTCTTTTTCCTGAAAAAAAACCAACATTTATTAAATTAGATATATAATAGGAGCTATAGGTACCTTTATCTTATAATACTAAAAAGAATATAGGTATGTAATTTTTTTTTAAATAAGATGTAAATAAGTACATAATTTTAGACATTACAAATAAAACAAAAAACTGTTAGTAAGTGCCTAGATAATTATAAAATAAGTGATACCTACAAATAGTTTTTTGTAATATAAATTATAATATGTATTACTAATTGTTTTAGAAACATTGTAAGAGAAATATCAAGATTTTAAAACATCTGAACCCTTACATTTGTAAACATGAAGCTTATATGTCAAATATGTTAAATCTAGGTACCCACATAATAACAACACTAACTCTATTTAAAAATTCTAGGAACAAGCAAATAATTTTATTTTTTAACTAAACCAAAATGTTTTATTTATTGTTAATAATCGTAATTTTAAACTAATTTTTGTTAACTATTAGAAGTTTTTAAAAAACAACAGAACAACAATAATATTTAAAAAAATATGGTTTTGGTTTGTTATTAACCGGGCGTGGGAAAATTTTATCAACCGACCAGTTAAAATAATCGATATATTGAATAAGTAATCTAATAATTCCATGAATCTCCGGGAAAACATACAATTATTGTATGTACATCATAAGGGTTGTTTAAAAACTAATAATCAAATAATTAAATACCAAACATGTTTGTTTTAAAACCGTTTCCAACACTTTTTAATTTTTATGGAAGCCGGAAAGCTTATGCAAATTTTAAAGAACATGAATTTTAACATAATCTAGTTAATTAAATAGATACAATTTCATAGGCCCCAAAATAAACAATAAGCAATCAAAAAGTTTTTTAGTCAAATGGGCCAACAAAAAATGTACGGGAGTGGTCAAAGCTAAATACAACTTACATATTTTATAAGGTAAAAATCTAAAAATTAACTCAATTTTACAAATTGGAAATAATAGCCAACAAAATGATCAATTAGCTATAAGAGAAAACAAAAATAGTTGTCAGGGGACGGGAAAACAATTAATGTATTTTTAAATTAAAAAATATATTATGAAATACCATACCAAAGTATAGGATAGTTACTGAACATTATAAGTACAGTAAATACAGGAGTAAATATTAATATTAAAATGTTTAAGCAAAAAAAGGACTAACTGTCTTCAGAGTAACCTACCTACCTATATAATATTATACAACTCAACTACTGAGGAAACCTTTTAAAGTAGTTGACAGAATCTGTGGAAAGTGAAGAGATTATAAAAAAGAATAGAGTCAAAAGTCAAAAAAATATTTTGTCGATTAGTATTTGTTACTGTAAAGCTGGTATAACACTTGTCTATCATCGGTCGAACGACAAATACTTTCATTTGGGTGTTTACCAACTTTTTGTAGATCGGGACTATTTATTACTATACATTTTATGAATAAAAAGCTTATTTAGTAATAAACTATCTTTAAAAATTGAATTAGGTACATTTAAATTCCTAAAAAATATTCTGTTCTTACATAAATTGTAAATTAAAAATGTACGCAAAATATGTAAATTCTTACCCTGTTCTAAATTGATAATATGTGGTATAATACAGGGTGTATTACAAACTATGCGTTTGTTTCAGTTTATAACTAATATTAATTATAATTATATACTTAATGAGATAATCCACAGACAATATACCTATGGCAGTGGTTTTCAAATTTTTTGAAAATCCAGCACATTTTATTTTTAACAAAACCGTCACAGAACACTAAGTCTCACTTACATATTATATTGCTCCGACTTTATGCAATACTAGTAAATAACACAGTACACACATATAAAACTTCAAACAGAATATTCAATAGATAATCCAAAAAAATGCACTCTGTATACTCTGGCCCACGAGAGAGTATCCTCGTTTTCCGCATGCAGACTGTAGGCATTCTCCCACTTTGTGCCATTTAGTGTGTGTCAAATACTTGGCGATGAGCGGAATCGGACGAGTTTTCATCTGGCGATGGGACACTCTTTAGTGGGCCGGAGTATAGTAGTTATCTCATAATTTCTTGAAATCACAACTCGCAACTAGACTTGATCAAAGTTAAGCATGCATGATTTAATTTTTTGATCACCATAAGGATATGCAGCACACCGGTTAAAAACAACTGGTGTAAAGAATACCTAAAACAGGCCATTGTTTAAAAATGTTCATTTGAAAAATATATGTACTAGGTAGGTACCTACCTGATAATAATATGAAAATTAAAAAATGCAATAATGCTAGGTTGGTATTTTATTTTTTTTGTATGTTATTCAATCAAATAGTTTATATAGGTACCTAAAAATAACTTGTGTTCAATAAAATCTGTATTAATTATGCAAAATTCTACAAAAAGAATCAGAGTAAAACTTGGCTCATTATAAGTAATTAAGTTATTATTGGAATTATTATTTAACCAAAATATAAATGGTAACTAGGTATCTACTTGGAGAACTAATAGAACTATTTAAATACAAGCAATAATAATTTAATATTTTTTTTGTTTGTATTGTTATTACTTCAACACCATAAAAAAAAATATTCAATTTAAATTCAAAAAAATTCAATATAAAAATAAATGATATAATAGAAAACATAATTGAATTTCCTTTGACCTTCAGTTAGGACTTGGTATTAACTAAATTAATAGTTAATACCCAAATTAAATATAACTGGTGTTGTTACCTATTTTATGTATCATTGTAACAACAAAATATCATGAATTAGGTACCTATGAGGTTTAGGAAATGTGTGAAAGGCAGCAATATAATAATTAAATATAATAAGAATTGTAATAGAAATATTTTATGATAAGCTAACAACAATTCAAGGTTTTTATTAATAAGCGCATGTATTGTCCACAAATAATAATATGAAAAAAATGCCCACATATTTTAATTAACAACGTATAAAAACCTATCAAGCATTAAATTGGGGAATATCCCCCAACGTAAAAATATGCTGGTACCCAACACTCGTAAAAAGTACAGAAAATTTAAAAATATTTAGAAATATAGGTACAGACAGCTGTATGTTATGTTTCAATGTCGAAGCCTTATCATAGATCAAAGTCTGCAAACGCACCAGTAATACATTTTTTTGTTGCACAACATAATAGAAAACAAAAGATCCGTTGTGAATAACCAGAAAACAATGAGCTCTCTAATGAAAGCATTATACAATGCTAATAGATTACCACTTGTTAGGTGTGTAATAGTTTGGGCTTGAGCCCAAAACCACTGCATTGATAGCGAGTACGTAATATTATAAAAAGAAATAAAATAAACATACAAATTCACAACCAAGCATTATTATAATATTATCGTTTACATTAAGATAGGAATTGGATGACATTGAGACTAAACAACAATAATTTATGCATAATATTATAATAACAAGAATGTTATTGTAAAAGTCACACAGACACGCCGATGACTAAACGAAAATTAAATAAAGCAGAACATTGATGACGTATTCGACTGTGTTTTTAAACAATATAAATATTATGTTTATGTGTTCTAAGTTATAACCGTCCAATTCACATCGTTTCGGGACAAGAATAAATCTCGTGGAAATAACACTGTTATTCTAATTATAGAAATGCCCCGACAACAATAACAACGACGATTGTTATTATCGAAACTCGAATGCTCGTTTTACAACTTTACAAGGTAAACGAATCACCGGGTCAGGTGTACGTGACATTTACGTCGCTATTTTGTTGTTGTTGTCGAATGTTGATTGCTTGTCGCCAAACGAAATATATCGTGAATCGTGATGATATTGGTATTATGATATAATAATAAGAACAAACCTATAACAATATAGATTGTAGCCATCGGCATATTAATATTATAATACAACGTTTCGTATTATATTATTATTATTATTATTATTATTCTATCGGTGGTTATAACATTTATAATACGCCAGACGGTGTCGTCGGTGAAACGAAAGAATAACGAATAGATAGGCGGAATAAAACCAAATCGCACAAACCCGGAAGAGACGGGCAAAGCGTATTGGACAATATTGCGAGTTGAGTCACGGTTCCGTGGGCAGGTTGCGGAATGGAGGAAAGACGCGAAAAAAAATACTCAAATGCGAAACTGTCGACGACGGCCGACACTTACCTGGGCAGTAGAGTCGATCTCGATGTTGGTGACCAGCGGCACGTTGTCCGACTTTTTCTCGGCCGTGGGCATAGTGATGACGGTCATACTGGCGGACGATTTATTATATTTTGTAAATAATTAATATGATTTAATAAAATAATAATAATAGATTGTATTCGACTGGAAGAGCTATGGACTGTGGCGCGAGACAGAGAGACACTGACGGAGCACGGCAACGGGACGTGGACGACTGAATCAGCGACAACGACAGAGGTTAAACACCGTATGACGGCGACGCCGCGCCGCTGCACTCTCTGGTCGCTGCAGTGTTGCTCTGCGTATGTGTGTGTGTGTGTTGTGTTGTTGTGTGTAGTGTGTGTGTTGTGCGTTGTGTGTGTGTGTGTGAGTTTCGCAGGTGGGATGGCTGTGCAGTACAACGGCGGCGGCGCATGCTCTACTCAGTTCCCACCCGGCGACGCGCCGCCGTCAGTTTGTTATACGATATCAGTACCGCGGTCGCGGTGTCGGCGGGGGATCGGCGATCGTGGTGGGTGGGCGAGCGGCGAACATAACCCTCCACCGCCCGTCGTGAACCGTGCCCGAGGAAATGTAATAACGTTTATACCTGCGTTTAGGTATAGAGAGGTATATAATAAATGTACAATATATTATTGTTATTATTATTATTATCATCATCATTTATCGTCACAGCAAACTACGCAGTAGGTAAGGTATATAATATATATCGTACACGCATACCAAGTACCTATATACAACCAGTGAAAACGACAGTGTGACAGGCCGGCCGGGGAGGCGGTGCCCGACGGCGTATTATACACAATATACATAATTTTACAATACCTATATACGTATATGTCGTATCGCTGTGGTAGGTATATGATATTATGTATATTATGCGACGCTCGCGTTATTGCGACGTGACGAATCGAACAAAGCGGCCTAATGTTGATCAAATATAATATATTACACTGCAGTAGAATATTGTTATTGTACGTATTTTGTGCATTATCGCGCGGTGTTGCAGAAGTCGCGTGGAAGCAATTTGGCACCGTTTGCGCGCAACAACGATAGTGGGAACAAAGAATAATATTCAAATAACATTATAATATTGTTTAGTTTCGTTCGGTTAATGCGCACAGCACCTAATGCACCGCAATGAAATAATAGCAGCTCAACTGCTCAAGTCCCCCCAAAACTGTTGAAAGACCCTCAACAGTAATAAATAAACTACATATTATGTGTAAATTAAAGTAGATAGGTAGTTAAAACAACTATGGTATATGGGACACACCACCCGGAAAAAAAATATAACACGTATTTTCTTATATACATGATATAACTAACATGGTTATCGTGATTATATAATATTTACTACCTACTATAATATTGGTAAACGATAAAAATGCCGAAAAATAATTGTATTATTAATTATACATTAACCATTATTATAAAATTACCACTTAACTACTTCTTTATTGTATAATATAATGTGAGGTACCTATTTCGTAAAAGCTATTCAATTGGTGGTTAATCGATACCCGATCTTTGACACAAAACTCGACGACGGCCTTCTATACAATTGTGTTTGACTTATTAGATTCTTCCCCAATTTCATTAAATTATATTTTTGGAAAAACAATTAGGTACTTAATAAAAAAGTAAAGCTATCTTATAATAAGTGAATGTACGGTAGGTATACAGATTTAGAGCGATTAGAACACACATTAAAACAATCGGACTTTTTTTCATAATATATTTTTTTTAGTACTATGATAGG
>WHPZ01589588.1:6706-19405 GCA_016617965.1 Macrosiphum rosae
TTTTTATTTTATTTTATTTTATTATTTTCATCAATTGTTCTTATTGTTCATGTATTGAAACAGATTGAATAAAAATACTTTAATAACAAAAAAAAAAAAAAAAAATCGTGCTAAACTGCATTATTTAAATATATTTGTGCAATAGTGGTTAATGTTTATTACGAAGTAATATATTCTTAGTGACAGCTATCATAGGAGATTTGGGTTATTTCTAGGGATCAACATTTACGAAAAAAAAGGTTTTTCTGAAAAATTGGGAAAATTTGGTTTCATTTAAAATTTCCGGAACAAATGGTTTTGACTAAAAAACTGGTTTTTTTCCTGAAAAATTTGAAAATTTCATAAAAAAATTGATTTTTTTTTCTAAAAAACTAAAAAGTAGGTAATGTATAGTGGAAACAATCTAATAAATAATGATAGTTGAAAATTATATTACATGCATATTATATATGCCATACCTAACTTAAAGTCTGTAGTGGATAAATCTAGAGTATTCTATATACTTGATTTATAAATAATTAATATTTGTAATATTAACTACTAAAGTACTTACTATTAAGTATTTATTATGTAGTTATTTCTTATTAGTTATTATTAATAGGCATAGAATTCGTTCAACTTAAACTTATACAAGTATTATCGATGAACCCAGGGTATTCTTAAATTATAAAATATGTGGAATATTAAGCGGAGAAATAAGCAATGACAATGAAGGCATTGAAGAGTTGACACCTGAAGACATTTCTTGTTTTAAGCACGAGCCTATCGTGTCTTGCGACGTAGAAAGAAGTTTTTCAAAATACAAATCTATGTTACGTGACAACCGTAGAAATTTCGAATTTGAAAATATAAAAAGACATTTCGTAACCTCCTGTTGGTACTCGTTCCAAAATTAATATTACATTTGCATTTATTTAATTGAGCAATATAGGTATAAATGTGTGGTTTGTACATAATGTAAGCACAATAATTGATATTTAAATTCTATTTTTTTCACATAATATATTTTTTAATTGTTTTAAGATATGTTCATTTTTTTAACACCCAATAAAGAATATTTTTTGTTTTTTTTAATTTTTGAGTGCATAAATATGTGCATATTTAACAATAATTTTTGCATACAAATCCAGGCCCTATAGTTATTAATATTATTTAATTTTTACCAACTCACTAAGTTTAAAAATACAAATACTATCAAATAGTTACTACTTACTAGTCATCACTCATCACTCACCAGTCACTGTAATGTAATTTATAAACCTATCAGCCAGTTATTTATAATACCTTATTAGTTATTACAAATATAAATTAACAATAAGTATAAAATTTTTAACATTTAAAAATACAGGTGATTTATTTTCGGGGAAATACACTCTCCCACATAATAATTTGATATGTATCTACGTTATTTTTAGAATAAACATTGAAATATCAGTATATTTTTAATAGTTTAATTTTAAATTTTAATACAATAATACATTGATAACCGTATTGGAAAATGTGAAATGACAATGACAGGTTTCCTTATCTATTTATTAAAAAGGTTTATTTTTTACATAGATTGTTTTAATTTTAGAGCATAAATACAATTTTTTAATTTTCGTCAAATTCGGTTTTTTTTTAATTTTCCGAAAACTTAGGTTTTTTCGGAAATGTTTTATTTTAATATTCTCCAATTTTTCCTCGTTTTCCGCTCTGGTTTTTTTTTCGAAATTTTGATCCCTGCCTAGTTATTCCATAAAATAGGTATACTATATATTAATACCTATAAATAATAATAAATATAGTTAAATAAGTTATAAGTACATAAAAATAGTTCGCCAATTCAAAAAAAAAAAATCATGGGGGGATATGACACACAATCCCCCCGTAATTACGCCAATTCAATAATGCACATGTATGTTATTAATTTGTCAAAAACCAAAATTTTTTCAAAATTATGTTCTTATTTGTCCAAACTGACTTTAGTAGATTGAAAAAATGGAAGAATATGTCATTAATAATAATGCTCAAGTATGCACTTATATGCAATGACAAAATATGTTGAGTAAGTAAAATTTTCAGTATATCATTAGTATTAATTAGTAGTGTTCTGAAACATATTTATACATCTCTCACATTGTTTTCGACCGTTCTAGACAAATATGAAAAAATAAAAGTCCTCAACCCTAGTTATTACACCTATAAATTTAAGAAATATAAATACTATAACAAAAACATTCATAAACGTCATTCTCCTTCTAGATTTTGTAAGTTTATACAGAATTGATTAAGTATTTAAAATACATTTGAAAATTAAAATGCAAATAAAGTATTTAAATAGGTATCTACCTAATAAAAACAGTTGTCCCCTGACGTCATGTATATACTAGCATTCTCTATGGATAGTCTGTCAGGCCACGGGGGAATAACATGTATATGCTATTGCAATAAATTTAATTTATTTCAATAAACGATGGGGGCCAAAGGAGTACTAATCCTAACGCGGTTCCCTTATTGCTCTTGATTAACACGCAAAAAAATAGTACTTAGAACAGTTAACAATTATAGGTACAAGTAATATTAAGTAATAATAATATAATATAAGTATCATTGTGACGTGACTACTGACTTCCACCTTGTAAAATGTATCTACATGTATTTATTATTCAATTATAAACTGCAGCAGATATAGGTAGTCGCTAGGTCAAAATATTAGATGCCTATATTGGCTATATTTATTATATAACAGATAATAAAATGTTTAATATTAATTAATATTATCTAGATTGTTGTTTGTTACAATTTAATAACTGACTTAATGGCATGAAGTAAATATTGTTGTTTTAATACATTTTTAATGAGTTTTTATAACCTTATATATCATAAATTTTAAAATATAATATGCAAATCAGTATGAAATATTACTTTAAAATAATTATACAAGGTTAGCGATATATATTTGCTTTTTTTGATTGTACAGTGTTCATAATAATATAAAACTATTTGTTAACATATTATATTGTAGAAAAACTAAACTTAAATAATCAAACACACTTTTTAATTCTGTTAAGAGGGAGGAACGTATTCGTTTTACAATTAGGTACTTACCTATGTGTTTTTTTTTTTAATAGACTAGGGTGTCCTTATAGTAACAAAGTGACCCATATCATAATCCCTTAAAAAAAGTGTTTGCTACGAATTACGATAAGGCACTTAAAGCTTGTTTAACACACCATGAAAGGTATAGCCAAAAAAACCACTCTTCGTTATAATACCAATATAGGGCATAGAAAATGTATGGCCACTGTCATTACTGTGTCACGTAACAATGATGCAATAAAATAAATACTGTGGCGTGTCCTATATACTGTAAAATATAACTTATTGAATTTTTGATTACAGTTATGTTCCTTCACATTTCGATGGTTCAAGAATCAATTAATACGTATATAGTAATTATTAATTATTTATTTAAAATGTTTCATTCCATCGGTTATACTTTTGTTGCATTCTATGCCTAGTAGTCCGAGTTAGCGTTATCGCAATAACATTGCGACGTTTTTGACTTCATCCCAGATTCGGAATGGGTTCTCTGTTGAGTACTTGGGTTATCCTGGTACCGACTGTAAGATCCCCGTGTCATAGTATTAGATTCCATTCCGTATGGACGGGCGTTAGGTGGACGGACGTTGGGAGGACGAACGTTAGGTGGACGGACGGAGTTCGAACGATCTACCAGTGAACGGGTAGATGTTGACCAATCAGGCTGCGAACGTGTACTTATTGAACGATTGTTCCGATCAACCTGTGGACAAGTGAAATTCGACCGATCCGTCGATGGACGTATAAAGGTCGAAGATGCCTGTGGTAGTGTAAAAGACGAATGGCCGGTCAGTGGACAGGAAGAAGAGGAACGATCGGCTGGCGCACCTGAACCATATTTTGAACGATCGGCTGGAGCACCTGAACCGTATTTTGAACGATCGGCTGAGGCACGTGGACAACTTGAACGCTCTGATGGACAAGTGGGTATTGGACGATCGGCTTGTGCACGTGGACAACTTGAACGTTCTGATGGACAAGTGGGTATTGGACGATCGGCTGAGGCGCGTGGACAACTTGAACGCTCTGATGGATATGTGGGGATTGGACGATCAGCTGTGGCACGTGGACAACTTGAACGCTCTGTTGGACAGGTCGAAGTTGAACGATCGGCAGGGCCGCGTGTACAGCTTGAACGGTCTGGCGGTGGACAGGTGGGTATTGGACGATCGGCTGGGGCACGTGGACAACTTGAACGCTCTGATGGACATGTGGGGATTGGACGATCGGCTGGGGCACGTGGACAACTTGAACGCTCTGATGGACAGGTGGGCATTGGACGATCGGCTGGGGCACGTGGACAACTTGAACGCTCTGATGGACATGTGGGGATTGGACGATCGGCTGGAGCACGTGGACAACTTGAACGCTCTGTTGGACAGGTAGACGTCGAACGATCGGCAGACACACGTGTACAGCTTGAACGATCTGGCGGTGGACAGGTGGCGTTTGGACGATCGGCTGGGGCACGTGTACAACTTGAACGCTCTGGTGGACAGGTGGGAATTGGACGTTCAGGCGGTTGACAGGTAGAGGTCGAACGTTCAGCAGGTGGACAGGTGGAGGTTGAACGATCGGCAGGCCCGCGTGTACAGCTTGAACGATCTGGCGGTGGACGGGCGCTGGTCTTACATGATCGTCGCTTTTTCTCCAACGGAACTTCCTGGACTTCCGTATTGGTCTGTTGACCTGACTCGCTGGTCACCACCGTCCCGAAGTTGATGATGATCTGCGATAGTTGCCGGTCTTCCGTATCACAGTTAGATGGTTGCGAACGCTGATCGTTCCGGTGACGGTGCTGAGATTGATTCATTCCACCGTTGTTCGGCAAGCAGAGCTGTTCCGATGATCGTACCCACTCCGTTTGGGGTTTCGGCCGAGGTACATGGGTTGTGCGGTTTTTGCCGGAGCTGCAGTTCAACACTGGAGGTGCCTGTCCGCACGGACCACGCTGTCTGTCTTTTGAATCGTTTGCCTCGGCACATGGATTACGCCCATGCTGAGGACGTCCGCTGTTCACTTTGATCCATTCCGGAATCGGTTGTGATTTTAAGAAATCACATATACTCATTTCCGTTCGTTCCTCACGTCCACCGCACACATTTTTTCGTGGCTTAGGTTTTTCCTCGCATTTTGATATCAGTTGGCAACAGCATCGGTCTGACTTGCACACATCCTTATCGTTTTGTCCCATCGTCCGGTCCGTTAAAATACTTTTATAGATACTTGTTCACGGAAGTCAGTGTTACACGGTAAAATTTTGTTTTTATTAATAATTTAATAATTTTGATTATTTTATAAGTTGCATTTAATTAGTAATTTTCTTGATTTTAAAATATTATGCGTAAATGGCGAAAGTGTTGTGTTTGTATTTTTTACTCGGGTGTAACAATATTACAACGTTGCCTAGAGAATACCACTCAATAACAACATATTATAATTAAAGACCAGACTTTATTGTACTAAACAGTAAACATCATAATATGTGAAAATTGTATTGATAAATATATTATGGATATAGAGTGATTAAAGAAGATATTTTACTTCTTATACGCTTAGTATAATATGTTTGGAATAATGACGAACGTCAATAATAAAAAGTAGGGCTAATGGGTATAATACCGCTCTGCTGTACCTACTCCTGGTACAGTTGTATAGTTGTCGAGTATGTCATTNATAGGGGGAGCTTGCCCCCCAACCTCCTTTGAAAATTAACTCTTAATACGAAATTCCTCGCGAAATTTAAAAAGATAGGCTCATGAAATTATAAGTGTTATTATTATTTTCATTTACTAAAATTAATTATTAATTACCTACTACCTATCTATAAACTATATTATATTGTATTATATGTATTGGACTTAATACTATAATCTATGATTATTATGAACAATTTTGAAATTTTGCCCCCCTAACTTAAATTCCTACTTACGCCACTGATTGTAATGAACGTGTTGTATTTATAAATTATATTCAATGACAAATCATTGCATACAAAAAACTATTCTGAGCGGATACGTTGTGTCCTCTTATAAATAATCCAATTTAATAATTTTAAAAAAATCGAAAATATCTTATGGCTTTAATTAGTGTAACTTTCAACTTTCTAATAAACTAATTTTTTTGTAAATTTAGAAAAATGTATAGGGAGTTTTCTATTAAATTATCTTATGTTAGCTAATTTTGAAAGAAAAACTTTTATGAATTTTTAAAGGAAAAATAATTTTTCATGGCTATAAAGAGCTCAAAAAGAGTCAAAATAATTTTAAAACTTTACTGCATATGGTAAATGCTAATATAAATATTTGGTTTAAAATTTCAGGTTTCAACGGTTTTTATGTTTGAATTACTCGTACAACAAAATATCAAAAATCGATTAATGGAAATTAAATTTACGGTTGAATAGGTATCCAATGTAAAAATGAATTTGACTTTCCGGTAAACATTTTTTGTTAAAGATAGGAACAGTTACGAGAAATCTTGTACTATTTTTTTAAATCTTAGATATAAATATAAAATGTTTTATGAATGTAATAAATATTAAGGAACATATCTTTTTGATTTTATGTAAATCGTTATTAAGGACTAATATGCTTAGGAAACTTAATTACATATATTTTAATAACTCAGAAACTACTCATTCAAATTTAGATTTAGATAAACCAATGAACATTTAAAAAAATAACATCTGTCTAATAACTTACAGTGGAAAATGATGGTTTTTATTTGAAATAAAATTTGGTATCTGGCTCTGCTGTTAATAGGTGTCTAGAGTATACATCGTCATTGAGTAAGTCATTGTAAATTGTAATGGAACATGGATGTGTTAAATTTTAATTCAGTGATAAAACATTGCATTGGTAGGTATAAACGATTCGTAGTGAATACGGCCAATAGTCACTATTCATCTCAATGATATTAGTACGAAAATCGATCCGGAGTGAAGGCCAATATTACTAAGTATATTTTATGATATTATTGCTATTAAAGTATATTTACTATTATGAATACAGTATATTTTTTAGATTTTTATTTTTTTGGTCATAATATGAACTACTAATGATACTAACCTTATTTTCAATTTTCAATTCTTAGCTATAAAAATTAAAAAATATATAATTTTTTAACTACAAGCTACAAGTACTAGCTACTGGGAAATTTAAATTTTATAAGCCTCTCAAACGTTCCAACTAGATTCACTTTCCATACATAAAAGATGTATAAGTTGAAAATTATTTCGACTACTTATACTATAGGTATCTGATAGTTGGTTACAAAAAAAATAATATTGTCATATTGGTATTTGATTTTACATCGAAGTTTGTCTTATGGTTGTTTGTATTTTTTTTATGCTTACCTATACATATTATGTTTAAAATATTTATAGTAGGTACAAAGATGCTTTGATTTTCAACAAGGGAAGTGACTAAGCGAGGAATATTAACGTCTTAATTAAAACGCAAATAAAAGCAATCAGCTTACTTATAATAATAATTTTAGCCGTAATAGTTATGACAATAATCGTTTTAAAAAATAGAGTACTACTTTTAGGAATTTTCAACCGTTTTTAATAATTAAGTGAATTACACAAAATAATAATCAAAAGTTTAAATTAAATCAAAATTATAATTACCTATTCGCAAACAAATAAAAATAATAATAATAATAATAACACTATAATAAGTAATACGTAATACATAATTATATTATTTTATATAATATACATTATACAATATTACAATTTACAAAATACTTAATATATAGCTATGGTAGGTATATAATATAACCTATATAATATTATTATTATGAACACGAGCAGGACATTACGCATCGCAATGTAGAACTAAACTCGCTCAAGGAAATACTAACTGAATAATAATGGTAGTCACTCGTTAAATCGGAATAATTCCATGCGACCTCTCACTTATATTATAATAATAATTCGCGAACAATAAATTATTGTTCATTTTTCCATCGGAATCGCAGGTGCCAGGTGGTCAAATGATTTTGTTGTATGGTTTGCGGGGGAGGGGGGTTGATTTCTTAACATACACACTATTTGATCATTAAAAATATAATTTTTAGTTATACCGTTTTAACGTTTTAAACCTACCATTTTAATATAATATAAGTTATAAATATTGAAAATATAAAGGTCAAACAGCCCTCCCCCCACCATCCGTTTGATCACCACTGATCGAAATGGTGTACAATGTTTCCAGACGTTGCAACAAAACGAATAATATTGGTGATGTTAACAATATACAACAGTCGGGAAGAGGTTTGCGACTTGCGAGCCGAACGTCAAACGTGTATCCTGTGTGGGCCATATGGCATATCGCATAGGTATGAGGTCGGTGAACCAGATAACTGCCGTAATCGAACCCAAAACCGTTTCCATATCATATTATTGTTCACCATAAACAAAATAACACAATAATCGATAATCATAAACTTTGTAAATCGTCCGATTATAGGGGTACCTTAAGGCAGGTCGGTACTCGATCAATAATTATTAATTAATAAAGTCAAAGGACGGTATTCAATGTAAACGGATACATTATTTTAATTAAACAATAATTGAATAGCTAAACAACTATGGGTAATATAGTAAATACTATTGGGTATAATAGTTAGTAGCTGATATCGATTATAGTCTCAACATATTATTACCTATTATTTATCGTCTTATCGAGAATCTGGCTATATGCAGTCTGAAAAACATCGACTTATGCTAACTACCAAACCACGTTGAATACTCACCAGTTCTCGTCCGATTAATGAAGTAACCAACGCCGACTTAGTTATAGTAGTACTTGGATGGGTGACCGCTACGTGCAGTTGAAATTCACTTGTCTCTACTGTCTTTAATTTTTAAAAAAGCTTTAATTTAGATTTTGTACTTTTCATATTATATTATATTTTGTTTGTTTTGTACCCCAGGTTTCAATAATTAGCGCTCCCAATTTCACCGAGCAATTAATTTAACAAATCGCTTTTTAAACAGACTATATTGTGATCTGGAATTTCGTTTATTTATTCAGTCGCTTTAAAGAAATAAACACTTATAAGACCAAATATGTCTGTTTTCAAATCGAAAAACTTAATCTTGAATAGTTGAATAAATTATTTCTATAACTGTTAACACTTTAATTTTTTTTATTCATTATTATTATTTTAACTGTCTGTTTTAAGGATTCAATTAAACGTATTTTTAAAAAAATAAACGAGCATATATTATTTTATATTATATGCATATAGTTATATAACACATCATAACTTATATAATATAATATTTTGTATGTGGGTGATAGCCCCCCAAGGGGTTACAGAACAAATTATTTTAGCACTCCAAACTTTACACCTAATGTGTGCCTATGGCCTACAATTGGCCTATGGTACCGATATTATGGTAACCTATATAATATAATAGAAGTAGCATTTAGTCAGATTGAATCTTTTGGGATTGAGTTTACCGGACACCATATATATTTTACAATGTAGATTGAATGTATATATAGTTGGTTATATTTTATTTTATATAACTTATATGTTAGGTTCTTATTTTAATTATAATTATAATATATTTATAAACAAGGTGCTGCAGCAAAAATTAATAATAATATTTGATGACTATGAGTATAGGTATAATTGGTTTTGTTTCGTCTTTTGTCGTCCAATTTTCATGTAACTGCTCATGAGAGTAGATTGATTAAATATTCGTTATTACCAAATATAATTATATAACATAATATTAATTATATAATTTTTATTGCCAGTCTCATACTACACCTCAGATAAACCGCTAGGTACGTGGCCCAATTTACCGATAAAATTGCTTATATAGGTATAATAATAAAACATCTTGCTACGACGAGCCATTTTGAACTTGATCAATACCTATAGGTACCCGGAAAAGTATACTGCAAATTATAAACTAAAAGAGCACTCGTCATTTAATGATACCTACAATAGAAAGATACCTATGGACTATGAGCCAATGACGGACTGACGTATCAATGTAATAAATGTACTACCGTAATGTGTATTATAAAATCGAATATAATATAGTTTTGATCATAGAGTGTTATGTTCTTCACTTGTTTGATGACTGGCGGATCACTACTGTGGATTCGTCAGAATGGTGATTATGACACTGATATCCGTAATGTGTTTTCCATTTGTAGTAGTCTATGCGTCCGAGTGGCAGTTGCAACCACACTTAACCTTTTTGACTCCGCATTCGGGACGGGTTTTCGGTGGTGAACTCGAGCTGGTACATGGTGATTTTTCCTGACTGCAACGGCCACGTGCTGGAGGTTCTTTTGCGGGTGCAGGGCAAAATAATGAGGCTGGAAGGAGTGCAGGGCACAAAGAGCCAGGAGGATCGGTTGATGGACAGGTCGGTGGACAAGTCGGTGGACAGGTCGCCACCTTAGCCGGTGGACAGGGTGGGGTCGACCGATTAGTTGATGGACAGGTGGGGTTCGGCCGATTAGCCGGTGGACTGCAGGTGTTGGTCGGCTTATTAGTCGATGGACATGTGGGGTTCGGCCGATTAGCCGGTGGACTGCAGGTGTTGGTCGGCTTATCAGTCAGTGGACAGGTGGGGATCGGCCGATTATTCGGTTGACTGCAGGTAGTGGTCGGCTTATCAGTCGTTGGACAGGTGGGGATCGGCCGATTATTAGGTGGACTGCAGGTAGTGGTCTGCTTATCAGTCGGTGGACAGGTGGGGATCGGCCGATTATTAGGTGGACTGCAGGCGGTGGTCTGCTTATCAGTCTGTGGACAGGTGGGGATTGGCCGATTATTCGGTGGACTGCAGGTGGTGGTCGGCTTATTAGCCGGCGCAGGACATATTTTGGACGTCGAACGTTTAGCTGGCGGACAGGCGCAGGTCGACCGATTTTCCGGTGGACTTACGGTGGTCGGACATACTCGTTGCTTTACTTCTGGATCGGTCTGCTGACATGAGTCTCGCTTGCACCCTCCGTTGGTTATGACCGTCCCGAAGTTGATGATGATCTGCGAGGATACCACGTCTTCTGGGACGGAATTTCCTTTCGGCTTGTCGGGCGTGCAGGGTTGCATTTTACGCTGCTGGTTTTGGTGCTGTTGAGGACGCACGTCGTTGACTTTGATCCATTCCGGGATCGGTTGCGACTTCAAGAAATCGCATAGACTCATTTGTGTAGGGCGTTCCGCTCGTCCGCCGCAACCATTATTCCGTGGTTTCGGTGCCACCACCGCGGCTGCTGGTTTTTCATCACATTTCGATATCAGTTTGCAACAGCATCGGACCGACATGCACTGTGAGTTCTCATCGTTTTGTCCCATCTTTCTGTTCGTTATATTTTTTGGAGTGTAAGTGTTAGGTACCTATATACAGTTAAATTTCGTTCAATTATCCAGCGAATGTCGTTTTATATTAGTAATTTGTTTGTTTTTTTTTTTAAGTAGATACTATATATATTATTTCTATAGCAACATATACTATTGTGTATTTTGTTTAGAATGCTAAGGCTCAAATAACGGCATGATATTATAAATTTATACATTTCCCTCCACTCCACCCCGCGCATATCAAAATGTGCAAAAATAGTTTTGAAATTACGCGTTATTGTAAACCGTTTTATTGTGTATACCTATATACTAAACTACTAAAAGTGCCTTAAGGTTTGTAACGGCGATGACAAAGTTTTTTACAGTGAAACGGCAACGGTGTTTGTACAAAATGGTGATTTGTCGTAGATAGTTAATACATTTTAGAAATATAGTAGGTAATATATTATATATATGTAAAAATTAACAGATATAAGTACAGTAGCCAGCAGGTAGGTATATACTGTATATATATAATATATTATACAGGTAGTATGTACATATACATATGTAGACGACGAGTTAAGGCAGAACAATATTGCGGTGGACTGTGATTTTAACTTGGTTCATCTATGTATGTCTTATGGCTATATTATATATTTATATTATATATCAATACTGAAGAGTTCCTTTAAAAAAGGAATTAGTTCGTTCACGGTAGTTCATCTTGTTAAAAAGAAACTAAATTGTTTCTCGTTCTTGGCTTAAATAAAGGAAATCGTTCCTTTACTAATTCATAAATAAAGAACATTTTTCGTTCATCAATAATTTTAAAATTGTTTTAATATAATTTATTATAACTTATAAGTAATAAATTGCTTAATTATGTAGTAATTTTCTTTTTAAAATGTTTAATTTGTTTGTTTCATACAAGTTAAGACCGATAAGACAACCGTGACTAACTTGACATTTTGTAAACATTGTTAATATTATCGTAAGTATATTGTCGTATATAGGTTTAATATAATAGCTCATTAGTTAGATTTTAAATAGGTAGGTACCTACTTAAAGAGGATGTCACACCCTCATGTGTTGTACGTACCTATATGGCATAGACAAAACGCGTTTACGCGGTCTGAGTAGAGCTAGCTCCATTTTGGTATTCGAATAAAAACACCTATTACAAAATTAAAAAAAGGTGGGAAAGTGGATGTCGCTCTGCTGTACTGTAGGTTACAAGTGGGTCATGGTATAATGGATGGTATTAAATTTGAATTCAATGATATAATA
>WHPZ01589589.1:7840-21521 GCA_016617965.1 Macrosiphum rosae
TATTCTTTTTTCGAGCTTTGCAATACACATATTATTTTAACTAAATAATCAAAGGGCCGGTAAAAATTTTGCCCCACCCTAAGAAAAACTGAAATGACGCCCCTGTGGATAAGCCGCTGGGGATATTAACGATATTTTCGTTCCCCGAACCACCGCTTATTAATCCCCCCCACTGTTCCATACGCAAAATCGGTCTTAAAAGTACTTGAACATTTTTGTTTATAACTTATAAACTATCTAACCAAGCGAGTTCTTCTGTTCTCATCTGTACAATATTTCTGATCGATGATACTTCTCATACGACTTTATATGTTCAGCCGTTTGCCCTGTAGAGCTTGGCAAAGAATTGACATAAATAAATAAATTAGGACGATTTTTCAATGCTAAAACTCGGTTTCCTGTTATTATACGTTAGTGGCTACTTCTCTATTTTTTTTACTTAGCTTCGCGCCACTACCGTCGCGCTGGATATAAATCTTACAAGATATTATATTGATTTTAAAGTTTCAACAATATTCTTGGTTACCCGGCGTATAGTATAGGCAAAATAGGCACCTACACTACTGTAGTGTTGTCCTTAATTACATTTCAGCTCTTCGTACTCCGTTCCCTGGCAGAAATACAGAATGACAGAATGTGGTTATGCACAAACTAAAACGCGTCATACACTCATGTCCCACCGCTAAAGCCGAATAGACCCAGATCGGCAATCGTGAGCATCGATCGTTTACGCGAAGTAACTACATTCTCTAGGTGAACTGAGTATAGCTGTTTAGGTTTGGTACATGTAGGCACTTTGCACATGGCCTGCATGTTTTTTGAAGAGAGTTTTAATCTCATATTTAAATATAACATGTGGGAGCCGGGAGGTTTTACTCATTCACCGCAGTAGTCATCAATATTCATATTAATAATATCAAATAAGAAATAGAACCATAAACGACCACATATTTTGTAGAAATCTTGGTTATAAGGTACGAAGGTGGTGGTATTAGGGGGTGCTTCAACACCCGAAACATCCCCCGGGCCACTGGCATATCCGATATTAGCCGTATCGATCCCGGAATATCTAAACGCAATGAAAAATCGATAAGACAACGAGGGGTAAGTCTATGACCCAATTGACACCACGTATACAGCAAAGCGGTAGGTATCCAATTGCTCAACTTTGTTCATTTATTTTTTTTTGATTATTGCTTAAAATGCAGATATATTATAGATGAAAAATCATATTTTTATAGAACCATATTCGTTTTATGAATCAATAAATAAATGGCATTACTGCTATTTAGAATTAAGATAATTAAAATATGTAATAGGAAGTAGCTGGTACCTATAATAGTATAATAATATAATAATATATAATATATAAAATTAATTCATCAATTTACAGTAAAAGCAATACCACTATTGTTTAAAAAATTCCAAAAGTTATTATATGGTACTATAATAGTATATAAATTATAATTACGTTATATTTTATATTCAACTAGCTGATTCTGCGCACTTCGTTCCCGTTAAAAATGTCAACTCTTAAAAAAATTGTGGTTGTTTAACTCCTATTGAGTGTAACTCGTTGCAGTATATAAGTGCAACTCAGCCACTTTTCTAGGCAATGTGCGAAAATTCGATTTTGTGGAAACTTGTACCTGATCTGCCCGATAACCAATAGAAACCAATAAAATAATAAATACTAATTTCTACTAATTATTTCTCCTATAACCAATAACAATCATTTATAAACAATAATGTCCATCGTAAATCTTAAAATTCCTGTTTGAGCACTTCCTCGGGTTGGACCTACCTGGTCCAATTGTGAATAAACCCCTAGCAATTAGCATTTTGTTGGGTTTGTCACTAAAAACCCGGGTGTCATCAATCCGGGAGCTAGCGATGTCGGATGATGCTGGACCGCAGCACACAATACACATTATTAGTGACTGGGCCACTGGGGTCAACCACCCTACCACCGTGCCATAAAAATTGGAATACAATAAAAACAATAATTTCTATACAGTTATAGAACAACACAAGTGTAAGGGATTTAATTTTTTTAATTCAATAATATGAAAAATGGTTAAAATATTAAAATATAAATATAATTTTTATTACAATGTTAAAATATTACAATTAAATAGGTAGGTGGGTAGTTATCACTTATCCAGATAATAAAAATATATTAATTATAATTTAGAGTTTAGGATACCTACTTAATCAATCTCTGGAGGCTTGGAACAAAAATATTATAATAACGACTTACGAGTATAATATTATGTAAGAACTTAAAACAGTTAAAATGTGAAGTTGGTAAATAGTAACAAGTAATTACTAATAAGTAATAAGTAATTAATATTATTTTAGTGCTATATTATAATACTATAATAATGCATTTACAACACAAACCGGACTTCGGATGAATTTTCAATTGTGGCACCTAGCGGCTATGTCGGCTATAATATCTACTCTACAACGTGGCACAGAGTAATAAATAATATGTTGACATAAGATTGTGACAGCACTAGGCACAACCACGATTTAAGATATACTTAGGTATCTACTAAGATATATCTTAAATCGTGGGCACAACTCTATCTCACAGCTAGGTTTCGCTGCGGTATACGACTTAAATGTAATAAATTATAATATTTGTATTATGCAGGCTGTTTAACCTACAGTCCTACTCCTACTCCTACTCCTACTCCTACTCAGCCAGCCATTGCCTAGTTACCAATATCATAACAATTCATAAGTCATAGCTCAGAAGCTACTTTTTAGTTTTATTATTGATTAATTTAATGTCCATACATGTTAGTTTATTTGTTGGTATTTACTTAATAATAAATATAATATTATTGAAATATTTATAATAAAATAATAAATAATAACAAAAAAAAAGTTATGGTAAATTATTTGTTTTTATTTTTATTATATACATCAAACTATTTCGATTCAAATATTTTTAATACTGTATATTGTAGGAAGGAGATATTTCAGTAAATGAACACCATAGGAATGTCATTGATAGCTATATAGAATTTATGGGTCACCAAAAAAAACAATCTATTATATTAATTAAAAAAGCGTTTGAAGAAGTCATCAAAACAAAGTATAATTTATTACGTATTATATTATAGTATTATAGTAGGTACATATTATATTTTATTATTATTAAAACAATAATTTAATTATTTTTAAGTTTATTAGATGAAACGTACACAAAAGAAGAAGTGAAGAATATATTAAACAACTTAGAAAAAACAATGACAAATGAAATAAAGTGTGAATTATCTGCATATACAAGCACGAATCTACTAATGATGTATCAATTTTTTCAACAAGCTGAAAAATGGCATTTAAGGCTCAATGTAGATATATCTGAATTACAAAACAAGTAGGTGGATATAATTTCTACTTTAATTTTACTTATTTATAGGCTTACATAGTATTTTGTGTAAATAGAGAATTGTTACAAGAGATGGAAACAATAGAAACTAGTTATTACGTAATGAACCGAACATTAGAAAAAAAGAAGCTTTTAGGTACTCCTGATCACATTACAAATGATTTTGCTAATGTGTTGCAAAAAAGATTAAATCAGCTAGAATCCCATAATTCTAAATTGGAAGCAGATTTAAAAACTTTAGAAGACAATGTAAAAAAAATAAAAAATATTTTTTTAATGTATAGAATATAAGAATAAAATGAAAGTGTTTTGACTTTACAAACATATTTTAGTGTAATAAATTGAATAATGAAAAAGAAGCATTGAAATTACTTATCGAAAAAGAAGACAAACAAGGAGATCCTCAAAAAAATTTAGTCGAAATTGAAGTACAAACTCAAAATACTTTTGACGTAGGTTTCTCTCGAAAAAAAAATGAATGCCTTAGAATTTTATACTAACAAGTAACAATAATTTATTTATAATACGTACATTTAGGAAAATACTAACAATCACGATGAATGTAAAACAACAGTAAATCAATTAGAAAATGAATTGTTAATTGCGCAATCACAATTAACACTAACAAATTTGGTAAGTTAATATTTCCATATGCCTAAAGTGGATAAGACAAATTTAGGTAGATACCTACCTATAAATAATTATTAGGTAATTGTTAGCTATTTTAATTACTTACATTTTATTGACTATTTAGTATTTAGGTACATAACAATATTTTAAAATAATAGTGTTCAATAATGTGCCAAACTGACTAATATTAAAAATAGATGAACACAATAAATTAATGTAAATTAATCAAATCAGTTTCTTTGTTTATTATAATAGTAACTTAGATTCATCTTTTTATACATAGTATACAGTTTATGATAAATATGACGTGCTTGATCAACTATTCACTGTGGTTTGAAAGCAGGTTTGTCAATTATAATATGGTAATTGAGATATTTGTTTAAGGAGTTGGACAGAAAATTTAATGATACTGCTGCATACATTAACATGAAGAATATAATTACCAAAAAAAACGAACAGGTTCGAGAACTAAGAGATCGGTTGCTTATTTACGAAAAAGAAGACAACCAAGATAATGTTGTATGATTGAAATTACAATTAGTTAATAATGTAGGCTATAATAAATATTGTACATAGATTCATTAAAAAATATTCAATTACATAGTACTGCAGTAAAATCACTATTTTGTTGGCCCAGTGGCGTGCGGTCAGATCAAGCGGTAATAGACCATAGCCCAGAAGTAGATCAAAGAAGAGTTGTACCATTGATTAAATTCATTAGACAATAGTTGAGGTACCTAGATAATAGTTGCATGAACATAATATTTACATATTATTGTGTTTATCAAAAAATATAAATACTTATATCCTACAATAAAGATCTAATATCTTTTTTTTTGCTATTTATAAACATTTTAAATTTTTTGTATTTTGCTTTTTTTTATTTATGTTTCTTGAAATGTCGATAATAATTTGATTGTTTGGTCAAAAACCTATCATTTAAAAATAATAAAAATACACTCCACTATTTGAGAATCTATAAATGTTTTATGTTCATAACATTTTTTCTATTGGGGCATAAAACTTGAAAATGTAATACAATAAGTTCCTCATAAGTTGTTATAATAGCAGTTATCGTGCATATTTAAGATACTAACTACTAAAACACGTTTTTTTGTTTATAAAATATAACCATTTAAAGTTCAAATTGTTAACAAAATTGATCAAAATCTCGAAAATGTGCAAACTGTTTTATAGTTAAAAATTTAGAACATTTTTAATTTTTACAGCAAGGCCTAAGGATTTACAACTTTAAACAAGGTTTCTCATAAGTAGTTCATACTGTAACGAAAAAACTTAAAATATGATATAAACTCAGTATTTTTTTAATAGATATTTAAATATATTTTTTTTTCAAATTTGGACAAAATTAGATATTTAAAATTATATATTAGTAATTTAAAAATATTATTATAGTATAGGCTATTTTACTCAGAATTGTTATTCGGGTACAATTCCTTTATAATCAAATAAAACAAACTATAATTTTAGATTTTGACTTTTTTTATGAATTGAACATATGACAATATAATACAATTCATTATATATGTATAGAAATGTAAAAAATATTATAAGAAAGTTTCAGATATCACTAATATAATTTCTCAACACATACAATAAAATGAAAAAAAATTTTTTTTTTTAACTTCACTTTGAAAACAATTTAACCTCTAGCGAAGGCGTCACTTTGAGGACTCACAATTTTTTTATACGCATTTAAAGTTCAAATCTTGATAATAGTCTCGTAATAATCACAAAAATGCAAGGCTGGGCATTAACGAGTTAAAAAGTTAAAGTTAATTTAATTTAAACTTTTTAACTTAACTAGTTACTTTTGACTTTTCATTAACTTAATCTGTTAACTTACTAAATTTCTTTTTCAATTAAAGTGAAATTAACGAATTAATTTTTCATTTTATGATGTAAGTTAAGTTAATTTATTTTGTTTTTAATTTAATTATATTTCACTATTTCAGTCTATTTCGTTTTCATTTCAAAAAAATATTTACCGTGAATTGTTTAAAGTTGAAAATGTATTATTATTTATATAAATTTATATCATTCAAATCTAACTTATCTGGAAATACTGTATTAAGTATAAACACTATATTGTCTATAATTTAGTTTTGGGTTGGAAAAATTAAGTACACTGCTAGCGTTTTAAAAATAAATTATTTTTTTTTAACTTAATAAAAAGTTAACAAAAAATGTGCATAAGTTTAACAACTGAGTTAACATATTGTTAAATTAACTTTCAACTTTTAACTTTTTGTTATTGGTGCATATTAACTTAACTTAACTGAGTTAAAAAAAATCATTAACTTGCCCAGCTTTGCAAAAATGTGCAAATTATTTTGAGGTAGAAATTCATAAATTTTTTCTTTTTAAATCCAAAATTTGAAAATGTAAGACAAGATTTCTCATAAGTTTGTCTACCTTATTTCGATTTCTCATTAGGCGATTTTTATATTTTGCTGTAATTCAAAAACGAATAACTGTAGATACAGTAGATATATAAAATTTACACCATATGTTTATATTTTATGAATTCCCATACTTGATAACATTTTCAAAACATGTTGAGCTGTTTTTAGAGGTTTTAAAATGGTGTTTATTTTAATTAATATCTTTGATGAACACCTAATTTACACCGTGGAGTTGATACACGCGTTTAATATACAATATTATATTTTATGAGAATCCGTGGACGATTTTATGTAATATTTTCTGAGAATCCGTGGGCGATTTTATGTAATATTATATGATAATAATTGAATAATTTCTTATTACAATTAATGAACATAATATTATATTATATACTTATCTATGCTAATATGAATAATTATTACTGAATATATAAAGTTCAATAGGTATTGTAATTTATAAGTTCAATCCACCTCTGTAACCAACCTTTTTTTTATAAGTTTTCCTCGACCGTTAAAAACAATGAATAACCATAACCACCACGTTGATGGAGTTGGGAGATTTTCTATGTTAGCACAAGGCGCATTAGACGAAGTTCCTTCAGATATTAATGTTGGCGTAAGAAAATCAGAAAATGATGGTAATGAAAAATATAACTAAGTATTAAATAGGAGATATGTAAATAGGAGGTACCTAAGATCTTTTTAATTTGAGTTTAGATTCACCAGTAACATTTGAAGAAGCACAGGATGAGTCTGGTGAGTAAAATCAAATTCATCATTTTTTCTTGTACCTACCTACCTGATTTATTATATTAATTATAATATATTATAAATTAATTTTAAGAATAATATATAGTTGTATAACATAAAGCTGTACCTACTATACCTGATTTCACCCGAGTTAAAATAATCTATCTTTCTATCTTTTCCGTTTTGTTTTAAGTAGTTGAAATATATAATGTAAGCTTCATTACAATGATTAATTTTATGATTTGCCACTTCTTAATTATTATGGACATACTTTTGATGGAAACAAAAAAAAGCCGGACACAGATTCAACGAATGCTTAAAAGTCACAAATTCAATATTGTTAAGATCGGTATTGTTTTTATGTATTTATCAGTGATGGGAAAGTTCTTTCTATAAATGAATTAGTTCAAGTTCAAGTTCAAGACATTAAATATGAACTAATTCAAATTTTAGTTCAGTAGTTCATAGTTTTTTAAAATGATCAAAAATTTAAAAAAGTTACTAAATAAAATAAAATAAAAAAATACTTAGGTAAGTTAGAAAAAAGAAAATACCTGAAAATACGTGGGACTGCCGACTATGCGTCGAAACCGGCGATACGCGGCTCTGCAACATACTTTATTCTATGTAACTAATTAGTAATTGAAAATAATAATTATAGAGCAGTGGTTAAAATAATGTTGATTAATAAGCGGAAACAAAATCAAAATTAATTTTGTTTGCGTAATACAAATAGTTTTATATTTTTCCAATCACCCTGTATTCTGCGGAACACGCTTTATACAGCATAAAATTATTTGTATGGACATGTTAATTGTTAGTCTTGGGAATGTTATATTTATTATAATTTATATTATATTTATTACACTTTATTGTATTATGTCAAGTTACAACCATAGATATTTATCTATGGTTACAATAATATGGTTATAATAATATACCATAAATGGTATACCTACTATTCTTATCGTCGATCAACGGCGCAGCGTTGTGATTTCAGGGAAAAAATAAATGTCTAAACTAAAAATAAACAAAATTAAAAACAAATTATATCTTTTGATTCTTGAGAAAGAATCTGATCGCCTACAAAACATTTCAAAAGCTATCCTTTCGCCTGTTCTATGAAATTTAAATTTTCAATGAACGAACCCAAAACGTTCAAAATCATAATTAATAAGAACTTAGTAAACGTTCAAGTTTATTTCTTGAAAAACGAACTCGTTCATGTCAAGCTCACAGAAAATGAACGCGTTCTTTCCCATCACTGGTATTTACATTAAAGATAAATGTAAACATTTAAGAAAGTTTTTTTATTTTTACAAGTAATATACAATCTGTATTATTAATACAATAAGAATATATGATAAAAGTACATTCACAGGAAAATTAATTTGATGAAAGGAGCCACCTATTGATGACACTTTCTATGGTCACTTAAAATTATTTACTAAATTATTTTTTTAATTTTTTTTTGTTATAACATATCACGACACTACTTGCGCTTTAGGCGTCTTGGCCGGGGATTACCCGGTATGGTAGCGGAGGCAAAATTTTTAATAAGTGGATTTGAATGATTACGTAGGTGACTGTGAAATCTTTTATAGAAGCATTTAGATTCCTCAGCTATTGTTTTTATTTTTAGGTCAGAGTGTAGGGAAAAATTTGAGACGTAAGGAGGTGCATTTGTTAATTTCCTTAGAGCAATGTTTTGGAATATTTGAATTTTGTTAACGTTTTTTTTTTGCACTACCCCATAACTGCAGACCGTACGTCCACATTGGTTTGAGTAGACTTTTGTACATAAGAAGTTTAAGAGCTAGGAATGGGTGTACTATATAGAGATACATTTGGACACGGAGCCTGTCTGAGGGTGAAGGTAATGTGGATAGATTTACTTTGATTAACTTAAAAACGCCATATGGTAAACCAGTTTTCCATATGGGCAAGGTGATTTTGTAGATTTGAAGAGGCAGTGAGGGGATCCTTTTGATGGAAATTATCGCTCTATCATCAGCCTAGTCGGCTACTGACGTATAAAGAGTGGTTGTTTGGTCTGAACCATACATGTTATATAGAATAGGGGATAATATGCCACCTTGAGGAACACCTGCGTTTATAACTGCTATGTCAGAGTAAGCAGAACCGTAGCGAATTTGAAAATGACGTTCTGTGAGATACGATTTTATAATTAAACCGTAAGCAGGTGGAAGGAATCTTTTAAGCTTATACAGAAGGCCATCATCCCAAACTCGTTCAAAAGCTCGAGAGATGTCCAAAAATACACATGTACAATATAGTTTTTGTTCCAGCGCATATGAAATAGCGTCAACTAATCTGTGCACTTGATGTATAGTCGAATGAGAAGCACGAAACCCAAACTGGGTATCAGGTAGTACGTTATTTTCAATAATAATGGGTAGTAAACGTTTAAGAATTAACCTTTCAAGTATTTTAGCAAAGAAAGGTAAGAGACTAATTGGACGATAGGATGATAATAGATCAGGAGGTTTATTTGGTTTAGGGACTAATATTATAGTTGAAAATTTCCAAAGAAGTAGAAAATACGAAAGTTTAAGAATTGCATTGTTTATGTGTGAGATATGGACGATGGCTTTTTTTGGGAGACTTCTGGCTACTTCAGCAGTTATAAGATCGAAGCCAGGTGATTTATTCAGAGAGCTTTTTTGAATGGTATATTTAATATCGTTTGGTGTGAATGGTTTGACTGGGAAAGAGACGGGAAGTGAAGAATTTAGAAACTCTTCAACCATATTCAAATGAGCATCGTCACTTATATCAGAGTGTGGCTGAAATGTATCAGATAGATGTAACTTAAAAATATCAGCCTTTTCAGAGTCAGAGCACACTAAACTGCCATCAGATTTTTTAATTGGGAGATTTGGTGCTTTATAACGTAGTATTTGTTTTGTTGCTCTCCAGAGACTACCTCCCTTTGATTTAAGAAAGTAAATTATAATTTATTAATCGTTGTAATATTGAGTTTATATTTGATTTTAAAATTAGTTTTTTTTATAAGCTATTTAACTATTTAAATAAGCAAACAAAAAAAACTTAACTTTCATGTGACAAAACTAAATTAATGTGTAAACCACCTTAAGAATAATCTTTAATAAACGCCCTCCGAGTCTCAATGAATCAATTGATATAGGTAACTTTTATTGAGAAAAGTCAGTTGTTCTATTTTTGCTAATAGATAAATACATTTTGTTAATTTGTTAAAAGCAGTATTCAAGACTAAAATTGATTCACCCCCCCCCCTCCAATTGAATTGACCTGAAGACACCCCCGCTTATATATTTAGTGCCGGGGATGGTGGGACTCCGGACCACTGCAGATACCACAATAAGTTCTGGAAGTTTAAATACCTAATTTAATCTCTTTTTCCCATGGTACAAGAAAATTATGTAATAATTAGGTTTAACTTGTCAAAAATCTTAAAAATTTTGATTACCAACGTATTATGAGTATACCTAATTTTAGGAACTGGAATATATCAAATTGTATTATTGGTAGTATGTGGTTTAGTGAATATGTCTTGTGCTATATCTACGACAGCTGTATCATTTATTTCACCTGCGGCTGAAATAGATTTCGATTTAAATTCAACTACCAAAGGAATATTAAATGGAGCGCCGTTTCTTGGTAAGTCCATCGTACAGTACACATGGTACTACAACAGGGTGTGATTCTGCTAGAACTAGATCTCGATACTTAATTTAATTTATTACTTATTAATATAACTTAATAAATTAACAATACTTTCATAGTTTCATTCTATGCACGTCTATGCAGTCTATTAAATCTAACGTTGTACACTTGTACCTACCCAATTTAAAATATTATTTAGGTATATAAAATCACTCTGTGCTACGACACCGAGCCGCCGTAAAGCACAGAACGCTCTCTAGCGAGATCTATCGATTACACTACCTAATACCTAGATAAGTATGAAATTAATTAGTAATATTATATTTTTGTAATCATCATTTTTTTAGGAATGGTATTAGGAGCATATTTCTGGGGTGTTTTTGGTGATTTAAAAGGAAGGCGACTTGTTATCTTGGGATCAATGGGAATGGATACATTCTTTACTATACTTTCATCCTTGGTACAGCATGTTGGATTGTTTTTCATACTCAGAGTAGGGAATGGATTTGCGTAAGTTATAGGCTATAGAACATTCATATTAAATTAATTATTTGTGTGTAGGTATACGTTAATATGAAATAACGATACTAAAAATAACATTAAATATGTTTTAATAAATATAAGTTGAACATCATTTGAAATACATTTTTAAATGATTTAACAACTCAAAATCAAACTTGTTAAGAATACTTTTCAAATGTATTTAAATTTTAAATACTTGGTGTATTTTGTATTTAAAATACGTATTCAAATATACTTTTTACAAATTTACTTTTATATACAAATATACTATTTTTCAGGTATTTAAAAATTAAAATACATTGGTCAAAATGTATTTGAAATACAAAAAAAGTATTCGAATACTTAACGAGACTGCTCAAAGTACTTATAATAAAAAATAATAAAATTGTTTCGATTTTACTCGAAATATTAGAAGAAAATAGGGGCCGAACTTTGCCCCTCCTCATGATCACAGTCTTGAAATTCTACGACATTGTTATTTACTTATATTAGAATACCTAAACCTACATCAAAATTATTAAATACAATTATTATTTGATATTTTATCAGGCATTTGTATTTTAATTTGTATGTATTTTTATAAAAGTATTAATTTCAGTATTATTGGCGCTACTTGTATGGTTTACGTGTACTTGGGTGAATTTTTAACACCTTCCAAAAGAGACAGTTATCTACTTTTTCTTGAATTATTTTGGGCTTTAGGAATGCTGGTTGGACCAGGTTAGTACATATCGTTTGCATTAAAAATTAAAATTTTTGTTTTCGGGAAAATATGAATTTTAACATACTATTTTTTCATTATATTACCTACATGGCTACATATAAATATATACAATAGGTTGTATATTATAATGATTATAAAATGTAATTCTGATTCTGAATAGATGATGCGCAAAATAAAAATATTTAAAGGTTATTAAAAAAAGCACAATTCAAAGTGTAGCAATAACATTTAAAACAACTCAGGAGAGGTTATACATTTTCTTCACTTAAACTATAACACTATAAATTATAATGTATAGGTAATATTTTCTTATTTACATTCTGTTTAAATGAATTTTAAAAATAATACTTTTTGAACATTAATTAAATTATATTATTAAATTAAGAATTTTAAACGAACTGTAGATATATTCAACCAAGTCTTTAAATATGTTAACTATTTGTTTCAGGTTTAGCTATGGTGATAATTCCTAGCAACATGGTTTTAATTTCAACTGAATATTTCAAATTTAATGCTTGGAGAATTTTTATACTGTTAACGTCAATACCAAGTTCAATTTCATTCATATTGATTTACCAATACCCAGATACACCACGTTTTTTAATGTTTCGAGGTTATTTAATTAAGTCCAGAGAAGTTCTTGAACAAATTTATTTAGTGAACAACAAATTTACAACTGTACCTTATCCGGTAAATATTTTTAACACATTTATTTAAACTATTAGATTCTGAGCGGAATGATAAATGTATTTATTTTACAATGACGTGTAATATATTTAGTGGTAAGCTGGAGCCTGGAAGAACTTTTTTAAATGTTTTTTTGTATACAATGATTTTATATCATTGAATTCAAACGACAAAAAACATAGGTAAACAAAGTTTATGATATTTGACCCAGAATGGACTAGCCTGGTTTGAAACCAAGACAAATCATGATGACCTGCAAGTATCAGGCACATATTTATCACGGATTCTTGGGATCCAAGCACCACACCTAAGATAATTTTTGGGGACCTCTGTAAGATGGTGTAAATACATTTTTTACCGCAATCTCTAAATTTATAGACTAATTTTAAGCTAATGGTTGTCAAATATTTTTATGTTCTGTTAAAAATGTTGATAATTGACTATGAGGCACTGGTTAGAAACTTTCACTCTGCTCTGCGATGTATAGGTATTATTATTTACGCATTGAATTTTTCAAAATGTTCGATTAACTTTAAGCTATATTTAAATTATGGAAATATTCAAATAATTCACCTTCATCATTTACCCTCAGAGGCAATAAAAATGTTTCAATTTTTAATTTCAGTATCATTTCTGGTGGGACAGTGAATTTAGTTACATTTCAGAAATCAAAATCGAAAATTACCTGTAGCATCGAGAACAGCAAAAAAAAAAAAGGTGGGCAAGTGGGTGTCGCTCTGCTGTACAATAGGTTACAAGTGGGGCACTGTATAATGGATGGTATTACATTTGAATTCAATGATATTATATCATTGTATAAGAAAAACGATTCTGAGCGGAGACGGTATGTCCTTCTAGGTATAAGACATA
>WHPZ01589600.1:0-22637 GCA_016617965.1 Macrosiphum rosae
GTTTTAAATTTTCAATCCTTAGATATAAAAGTTGAACATTTTATACATTTTTAACTACAAAATAATTATTCAATTTTAAATTTGATAAATTTTGTCAAAATTCAAACTTTAAATGGTTATAAAAAAGAAATTGTACCTATGTATTTTTAATATTTTTTAACTGCTATTGTAACAATATATCAGGAGCCTTTCATTAAATTTTCATGCTTTTTACCTAACAATACAATTTTTTTGATATTTATGGAAAAAAAAACTAAAATAATTGAAAGCTGAAAATGTCGGTAAAAAGAGTCAAAATATTTTCAAAATTGTATGGTGTATAGAAAATGCTAATATAAACATTTAATGAAATTTTCATGTATCTACAATTATTCGTTTTTGAATTACAACAAAATAAGGAAACCGCTACATGACAAATCGAGTGAATATCCAATGTTGTAAAAATTTAATTTGACTTTCATATAGACATTTTTTTTTTGATAAAGGTATATAATCTTATAAGGAATCTTGTGTTACATTTTAAAATCTTAGATTTAAAAAGAAAAATTTTTACGAATTCTTAACTCAAAATAATTTGCTAATTTTCGTGATTTTTCCACATTTTGTCAATTTTTGAACTTATTAAATACTAAAAAAAAAAGTATTTATTGTTTTTCCTTAATTTTTATGTTGTTTTTCCCGGCGCTTGTGAAAACTATAGGGAATTTTAAATTTTGACCTCCCCAATACACCAACGATATTCACTTTCCAATCGAACAAGATACTGAAGTTGAAAATCGAATTCATTATTTCGACTACTTATCGTCTACACAGACTCAAAAAAAATAAAAAAATAAATAAATAAAAAAACACACATCATTGTAAAATCAATACATTCATCGTTCCACTCAGAATCTAAAAAATGCTCAGTCTTATCATAGAGATTAGAGCATACTTCTTATTCATTATACTATGGTAGACTGTATGGATATGCCATAATATTTTGATTTTTTGATTTTCCAGTTCCATATATATAATACATGTATTATATTTAAGTATTTATTATCTATGTGTGGCCCCGACCGTATATATAGTTCCTCCACTATATATGGACGTAACTGCATAATATGTCTGCACGACAAATAGGTACAACTCAAACCTGTTTTTTCTGTATCTATACCAATACCATAAATATATTTTTGTAATTTTGTATATGATATAATATAATATACAATAAACGTAGTTTTTAAATTAATATTAATATGACTTACACCCAAACCCGGATTAAGGTTTAATTGGGTCCCCGGACACCATACACTTATAGTGCCATTAAATTGTAACTTCAAAAAATTTAATTCCTATAATATTTTTACGACTGTATACAATTATATAATTTTGTACTATATTACCACGTCAATCATTGATGATAAAGACTATCATCTATGCGTACGAATGTACGATGTAGTTCACAACTCCCATTTTATAAACTTCATCATATGGAATATCAATTTTATATTTATTATAATTTAGTAATTTTTCGTGATATAAAATTAAGAACATTTTTATGAAAACTGTTTTTAACGCATTAAAAAATAAATATTTTGGAGATAAAAATCAATGGGCCCTTGGACCATGTCCCTCTTAGATCCTCTTAATCCGGGCTTGCCTACACCGAATTAGAATAAATTGTTCTAGACTTCTGAGCATGAATATTTTCAACCATACAGGAAAGGAATATTATTGTAGTATGACTATAAAAAAAAAATAGTATGGTCCATCTATAAAGCTCCTCTTGGTTACTACGTTGTATACTTAATAGTAAATAGTTAATATCGAGGGAAAGTTGACAGTTTAACACTTCCTTTCTTACCACTCAATCAACATTTGGAAATTTATATTTCAGTTTTCAAATTTTTCGTTACATATTTAATTTTTTGTGTAATTTAAGTAGATATATTATATTATATTATGTATATGTATTTATGTTTCACCATAATATTTAAAACATCATTTAAGGCCAAATTGTGTTTGTATTTTTCAGATCTATCTACATGTCAACTTCTTTTCTTATTCTCAATACTGGTGGTAAACTAAATGAAAATATTTATAAATAATAAATAAATAATTATGTATTTATTAGCAGTACTTATTATATGTATTTATGTGTATAAAAAATATTTTTAATTTGATAGGCATGTTTATAAATTATATTAATCATAATTAATGTTATAATCTGTTTAGAATGTAGTATTAGCTGGTGATATGATGAGAAAATCGATTGTATACGACAAAAAAACACCTAATGTATTTTATTGCCCATTAAATAAACCTACTGGTAAATGCGTAATAAAAGTTATTGTTTTTGTTTTCAAGTGTTTATAATTAGAAATACAATTCTAGGTTTTGATAAATTGTTTGTACATTCAAGACCATTAAAAAAATTATGCGAATTTGATGGAAAACCTTTACCCGAAGACTACAAATCCGATTGCTTTCAAGACGTCGATGAAACAGAATATGCTTGCAAGGAAAAATATAGAATCATGGTAAGACGAAATTATTAATACAAATATCGGTGTTTATTATGTATACATGTATTATGATAAAAGTAAAAAATGTGATGTTTACATACTTGTCCAATAATACATTTTATATACAAAATAGTGTATATAGATATTATAGGTACAATGGTACCTACATATATTATTAGTTACCTATTAATTATTATAATATTATGTATTACGTTTTTATTAATAATATTAATAATGTAATTTAATAAATATTTGCTACAGAATGGAGAACAACATTATTAACTAGGTACATTGAAACTTAATCATTAAAATTATATTAATATATGTATATAACTTTCAGAAGAGATTGTCGAAGAAACAACTGGATAGTTTATTCGGAAATAACGACTAGAATAACTCTAACAAAATAACGCTCTGTAATGTAAGAGGTTGTATAATCCTACTGAAATATACATTTAATTTTTGCGAATAACATATTTTATATATATTTTGCATGTTAACTAAGATAAATCATTTATTTATTTTACTATGCTTAATGCTTGTTATAATAAAATATTCTAAATTTATATATTATATATAGCCTTGTATGGGTGTGGCTTGAGGTGCGGCACATATTATTATTTAAACGTAGGTACCTATGGTAACCTATTATATTCCTTGCAACATCCAGGTGTCGGTCAATATAGGTACATATCAATATAAATTATAAATCTTTATATATCTATTAATAATTTACGCATTGTTACTACAATATGCTTTAAAAATAAACATAATAATTAGAGTTACATGTTTATTATTAGTTTATAATCAGAAATACATTTGTTAAAATATGTAAGTAATAGCAAGGTCACACTAGAAAGACATATTCTGGGAGGAGGGGTTAGGAAATATTACTATAAAAAAACGGATTTTTAATTTCTATGTTTACGGAATCCGATAAAGTTAAAGGGACCCCCTTCACCCTCTGAACCTTCATAAAGGTCCTTATCAAAATTTTAGAAACAGAGTAATACGTCTTATAGATATGTATAATGTATTAATGTATTATATATTTATCTATTCTATTATATATATATATAACTGTAAGGGTTTTCTACGACCGCGCTAACCGAGAAAACTACTGAACCGATCGGAGTGATTCTTTTTTTGTTGTGTTCGCAATTGTGTGTAGATTGACCTCTGGGAACAAGATAGGCTAATTTAAAAATTGCTAAATTAGGTCTTTGTACGGTTAGGTTAGGATTTTATATTAATCCACCGTAGGTATAATTAAGTGAAAACGATAAACTTGGTATAAGAGTTAAATCATACACTTACGTACAAACAGCACGGGATCCGATAATAATATACCTACTGCTACGAATCAGAATTTTTATTCCGGGCAACGGAAAAGTTAAGATAAGTTTTAAACACCATACACCGAATATTAAATAGCGAATTCACTTAAGTTTGAGTCATATAGAGTTGGTACATTTTACGGGCTACGAAATGTACGGGATTAGTGCTATTTTTAATAAAAATATATTTATCATTAATACCACTAGAAACATTTCAATACGTTTCCATAAACCTTTTTTATATTTACTTGCCGATCACATTAAACGATAAAATTTGAATAAAAAATTATAGGTAGGTAATAACATCGTCCGAAGGCAAAATAAACAACCAGTCACGGGCGAAGCTGTGACGGGTCGGCTAGTATATAATATAATATATAATATTATATACATAGATATACCAATACCATAGTTATGACCAAAGGTACACTCATAGTGTCATACCGATATATACCTAGTGAGTAGTGGTAAAGTATTAAAGTAGGTAGGTACTTATACTATTTAAGTATAACATACTCGACGTCTCGACCTACTATTCTTTAAATGAAATACCTACCTATTAAATAGGGATTATTGTTTGTATTTTATATTAAGTACATACCTACCTTATAAAGAATTAAGAACTAATATTATAATTGAAAGGTTATTATAAAAAATAAAGGTATTCATATCAGAGAATTTTATACTTATAATTTTGTAATATAATTTAAACATTTTACCCAAATAATCTGTACATAAATATTAAAAAATAATAATTATTATCCGTTCTAAAATAGTCTTCTAGCAGATGCATCTATCTTCTTTAGCTTATAAAATTAGTATTTTTACTTTTTACTGGTATTTACACGATTTAAAATCTAATTAATGTAATTATACATTTTCAGATGCGTCTTCACCCACCTGGTACGGATGACGACAAAGAGAGTACAAAATGGGAAAAAGCTTATAAAAAAGTTGTTAGGAAACGTAAGAGACAACAATCACAATAAATAGTTTACATGGTCGTGAGGATAAATATATATATATATATTATTATATATATGTACCTATATATCATACAATATATTATACTCAATGGCAATAGCCAATAGGTATTAGGTAATAAACAATAATATATATTATTTACCATAGATTACAAATAGTCCTATGTATAAAAATTTGGTGCTATTAATAATCAATGATTAAACTAATTTTTTACTGTAGTAATAATGTTATTTATATAATATTATAATCAGTTAACAGATTTAATGTGGTTGTAACTCTTAATGTTTTTTACTTTTTATATATTTCAAATACAATACATTTTATAAAAAAATAAAAACAATACCTAATGAAACTATTATGAATATTTATTTATAATATGTATGCAGATAATACACTTATTGATATTTTATTACCGAGCATCCATAAATTCCATTGAAAATAGAATATTTCGAAATAATACTCTTTAAGTTTCACCATCCATCAATTAGAAAGAAACTGTACACACACATTTAAAAAGTTGCCAATTGCTATTATAGAACTTTCAGTGTTTACCTAGGTAGCTTTCCATAAAAAGGACTAGGTACATTTATACAATCACACGCATGTATTGTGGCGATACTGATCAACAACGTTTTCCATCCCTGATTTTAACACAATCTATTACAGAGACTCACTTGTCACCAGGTCACTTACTCTATAGCAGAGCAACACCCACTTGCTCACCTTTTTTTCTTACATGTAAGGTGTAGGTAACTAATTGCAATCAGAAATAAACGAATATACTGAAATGATTTTAATGTTATTAATATAGAGTAAGCCACCCACAAATAACTTGTTTAATCTATTATCTAAACCTTCCTTGAACCCGTAAAAATCTGTGAAGTATTTTTTAAATATATAAACATCATTACCTCAACCATACTACTTGTCTATACTCTTAAATATAATAGCAGCTGTTAGTGCCTGTTACTCAATAGTCAATACTATATTGATATAGAACAGTGGCGTAATTAGGAATTTGGTGTGGGGGGGGGGATATGTGTTTTTAGCAAACATAATGGTCATTACCAATAATTTGATCAAAATATTAGCAGTAAAAAAAAGTTTTGGGGGGGATCTATCTCCCTAATCCCCCCCAATTACGCCCCTGATGTAGAATAGCTATTAACCTAAATGACAAAATATAATTCAATACAGAAGATTATACTAGAAAAAAACTCAACAACCCCCACAGTCTATAAAAAATACTACCACCTAATTCGATCGAAAATCACAGTAAATATATATATACAGACATAATATAATATAAGATATAGCATATAGGATAGAGTTGGCGCAACTGTCAGCTGAAATGACATAGAAATTAAAAAACGGATCCAAACTTTTTTTGCACACCATATAGCTGCTATGGACTATGGTAAATTCGGTTAATTCAATTCAGTAAATCAATATATCAGCAGTTTAGAAAATTAGAAGTAAGAACTCTAATTTCAATTGGCTTTTTTCATCATTTTCCATATACCTATTATATTTGTTGTGTTAACTTGGTATAGATTGTATACCTATATTATTAACTAAAAAAAATATTATATATTATAATTATAAATTAGATACAATAGGTACCAATTACTTCGATAGATGTATAGAGTTTATATAAATTATACTACACAGTACACAAACTGATCATATGACATGTTAAACATTGTGCAAATTTTGAATTTCATCTTTCATCTAGATCTATGAGACTATTGCTGAGTTACATACAAAATTGATAAAACTAATGGACCAATCAAAAATCATAGACCACAAATCATTTTTTAGGGACCATTAGCTCCCTATTTGCTATTGATTTATTAAATTATGCTTGGTGAGTATTCAGAGTATTTATTCAATACATATGACTTAAATGAGTATTTAGTTATTATTCTTACTACAGACTACAGAGATAGGTAAAAGATAAGATAATAAGATAAGATAGGTAAGATATGAAGTAAAAAATGGTAATGAACACATAAGTTTTTATAATATCAATGATAAAAAATAAATTATTAATTAAAATAGGAATATAATATGATCGTATATGATATACAGAGTGATTTATGGAACACTCGTTACTTAATCTGAGAATTATACAATGTTTTTTTAAAATTTAGAACCTTTTAAAAATATTTGAATTTTGATAAATTATAGAATAGTATACTGTTCGAAGTTGAAAACAATGTATAATGCTTGAATAAGATATTGCCTATACTCTGTCTTTTAGGTTAGATTTATAAGATTAACCTCAGGTTTTTATCATCAGCTATTAATTCTAACGTTTGGAAGTGGCGGAAAAATTGTTTTACTATGTACATTTATGCAAAATACAAGCTAGACAGCTGTTAGTAAAATAAAGTGACAATTCCAAGAATGCGGCACTCTGCATACATTACACACACCCATTTCCACAACCGTGCGCAAAAGCCGGTGACTTGAGGTTACTCTTATAAGAGACTGAGTATATCCAAATAGTTCATAGTAAAAAATCACCCTGAATATTTTGTAAATGTAGAAATTATGGAATAATAATTGGAATTATTTTGAATACAGGCAATAAAGGTGAGAAACTCATTTTAAGTAAATCTTTAGCATAAAAGAGTGATATTGCCATTATCGGCACCAAGTAATAGTAATTGATTAAGACTCAGTACAGACATTGTAGTTAAGACTCCTTTAAACGTGTCAGCTCTTATTTTAGTAGAAGAAAATGATGCTTCACTGGTAAATCCTGTATGAATTCCTATACGATTGGCTGTAGTACCAGAAATAAGTTCATTTCTATGAAGGCCTAAGCAATGGACTGGTTCAGGTGACCCTCTGTAAAAGAAAAACAACAGTTACAACATTTCATACATTGAACATTATTTGAATATATTATTATTTACTACCTCATATTATAAATCAGATTGCCGTTTGAAACATTCCAAACAGATAATGATTGGTCAAGAGATGAACTGACAACTGTATTGGAATCTACAGCCAACAATTGTAATACCTAGGAGATGAAACTATTAATAAAGAACAAATTTATATTTTTAGTCGTACATTACTTCTCCCTCGTGAGCTTTCCAATTGGCCAAAGCCTGGCCAGTTCGCAAGTCAATAACAGTCAAATAACCAGATGACTGACCAACAGCAACCCAGTGAGCATTAGTGGGTACAGCAATACTCCTTATGAGACCAGTGGCATTGACAGATATCTAAAAGAGCAATGAATTAATTACACATACAAGCTTATAAAATATTGTGGTTCTCACTTTAAGTTCTGCCACAGACTTTCCATTCCTTGGATCAATAGAATGCAGGGTTGGTTGAGTAGAGGCAGCTAATATATTTGGATGAGGAGTGGGTAGACATTTAAGAATATTAACAGGTATACCATTCATTGAACTCAAGAGACGTCCACCACACCAAGGATCCCAAACATGTATTGAAGAATCACAGGATGCGACCATTCTAAATTTTTCCAAATATGTAGCTGACAATACAGATTTACGGTGTCTAGAATAAGTGTATTGACACTGTGATACACCATTTCCGTCACCCTAGAACAATTATTAGTAAAATATTTACTTAATAAATACAGTAAATTAATTCTTACTTGATTTCTTAAAGACCAGAGTTTAACAGTCTTGTCACGGCTAGAGCTTATAAAGCTATTTTCATTATCAAGTACACTTAAAGACTTTACAGTTGATTGATGACCACTAAACGTTTGTAACTTGATTTGTTTAAAATTAAACCAAGTATCACGACTATTACGGCCTATTTCATGTTCCCAATATGCTAACCAGTTTCCTCTTAAATGTCTATTTAAAAATAAATATTAATGATATTTTTTTTTAATTTAATTTATAGTTATAACTGATTTTAAACGAAAATATTTGATTAATATTTTACTTTTAAACTTGTTAAAGATTATTAGGACATAACACTTTCAGATATTATAAAAGTAGTATAGTAGTTTATCTTTTTATTTTTATTATTAATATAAAATATTTAAAATATTTATTTGTACCTGGAGGATTCCACTATAGTCTTAGCATCTTCAGCTACTTCTATTTCTTCATCCTAAAATTTAAATATTATATTATATAAGTTATATATAAATACATAAATAAATGACTGGAGGAAATTAAAAACTGTTGTGATATCTAGGTACATAATAATAATAAATAAATAAATAGGCAAATATTGAAACTTGTGCATGATTTTAAATCAATTATTTAGATTTTTTACATTACCTGTAAATGTATTTTATTGCCCTTGAGAGTAAGATGAGTTCCAAGCTGTTCTTCAAAATTAATAGTACTATCATTGTAATCTACACAAAAATAATAATAGTAATTTAGACTTGTCAAAATATATAAATAAATATTTGATAATATACAGTACAATTCTTTTACTTACCAATATTTGCGTAACCAGAATATACTCTTTCTTCTTTATATGTAACACACAATTCCTTAATGTAATTCCAATTGATCAATGTCCTCTGCATAAATAATTCTCCATAGTATTTTAAAAATAAAGTATAGGAATGATAAGCTAATTGTGGCGTTAAAACCTGACACAATTCTTCCATAGCCTAAATTAAAATTATCATAATGTTTGTTTTTGCAAGAAAAATTGTTAATTACTCACTTTAGTTTTGACATTTGGCTTATCACCACTAATTGTAGAAGGAGAGTCCCCGGAATCACTGTTATTTAACTCAATAGTTTGACTTCTATACATAAACACAGAAAATTAAAATTAAAATTTACTCAAGATTACCATGTATGATGAAATATTTATACCTTGGATTGGTATCAGCCATACTGAGTGGATCAAAATGTCTCAATTTATCAAATACCAAGAACAATCTTTGTATGGTTTTTGAAATTAGATGTCCTTGTTTAAGGCCAAAGAAGTATATGGTTTCAAATAATTTTGTAGCAAAACTACTACGGCTTGATGCTCCAGATGGGAAAATTACTTTTTGTGACGACAAAATTCTTAACATTGGATGAATAATTCCTTTACATAATGTGTCCTTAAAAAAAAATATAATAATAATAATTACAATTTAAAAAATCATTGTATATTACATACTTGACTGATTTCATTGAGTGTAGATTTTTTAAAATAAGACATCAAATATTTCAATAGAGTTACACATCCGATTAGGCCACTTTCGAGACTCATAGTCATTTTGCTACGTTTGCACAATGAAACCACATCACTTATATGTGGTAAATATTGGACCAAAATAACTTGTTCTCCATAAATACCTACAATTTCAAGATTGTTTTTTTTTATGCAATTAATAGCTAATATGAATATTACCAGCAATGCTCATCAGACAATTAATAACCATTTTAGCTTTGTCTTCATTTTGTATTGAGTCTGAGTAACACAACATTAACATTTTCAACAAATTTTTTGTAATATACATAGAAGTATGTACCGGGCCTATCCGAATTGATACCCATACAAGTGAATCTGCACTGACTTCTGATATCTAAAGACATTGGTTAATAATAATATTGATGATATAAATATATAATAACATAAATTATGAAATATCATTATATAATGTTCACTCCTTGACTGTTATGAACGCATAAATGTGTCAAACATATGCGACTATGTGGTGCTATACGCATATATGCGTCCTATCATTTTAAAAATCAATAATAGCAATTTTAATTAATGTGATAATATGAACACACGGTAAATGATTAGACAAATTTAAAGATACTAAAAAAAAAAAAATAATTAATACACTTAAAAAAATATATATACATTAATTATTAATAGTTGAATTATGACAATATGTAATACAAAACAAAAATTAAACATTAAAAATAAAATTTTATCTCAGCACAGTACATTATACTAGAAAAAATTAATTCAGCAGTGAAAGGGTTAATACTTAATAATATATAACCTTTAGATGTTCTTCAGGATTACTGAATTTTTCAGAATCAGGTGTATGACAAGATGGAGGCATATCTTCTCCATTTTCTGAACAGTCTATTGTAATTTCGTCCAAATTCTTGTCGTCACTAAAATTAGTATCAGCACTTTGTGTATCATCATCAATTATTACATCTTGATCATCTAACAGAACATCCTTTAGAGAAACTATACTATTGGTCAAAGCTTCATCATCCAGAGACAATGTATCTGAAACAGTTTATTACCGGTTAAAGTTGAATGTACATAATAGAATATTACAATAAATCAATAAGGTATAATCTTATACCGTTTTCAACAACTTTAACAGCTTGACTGGTGTCTGTAACAGAATTTATACTGCTGTTTTCATATGATGGAAATGAGCCACAAAGATCACTGAGAAAAGTACACATTTTATGTTATATATCTATATCTATTGTTATGAATGAGAAACATACTTAAGGTGCTGTATTGGGATTGGGTATGCTCTATTAAAATTGCATCCAGATCCGACTGTTTCAACAAGTATTGGAACAAAATTTTTTAAGAATATATTAGTTCCAAAACCAGAAATCAATTTCATTAAAAAGGATTTTTGGTATAATTTAAGCCATTTATGATGTACGGGAATATTTTCTTGAACAATATCTTTCAAGCATTCTTCATATAACTTAGTTACATAGTCAAGGAGTAAATCCTTAGATTTTAGCATACCCAAGGCTTTAAATGATGGTTCCAATAAATGCAAAGCTGTTAAAGTGTTACAATTAGTATCAGACAAGAGTTCAGTAACCATAGGCACTAAAAACTCAATCCAAGTGCTGTCAGCAAGTATTCCAAGAGTTCCAGATTCACTCAATTCACACATCTCTTGTTCAATATCTACAATAAGCTTAATACATAATGTATCAAACATATCAAGGGCAAATTTTTGGTTTTCTTCCAATAAGTTTTTGACATTTTCCATTTCAGATTTCACTGTTTTGTAATTGTAATAAATTCTTAATATATTGTGTATATGAGAAAAGTAACTAGGAAAACGCAAAATAGAAGAAGAGAGAGATGGAATTAGCAGTTGATGAGGAGTTGGTGGCGGTAGTCCATTATCTGTGATTACAGAGCACCAATTGAATTCAAATGGCGAAGGATTTTCACTTAAAGGAATTTTATCAATTTGAAGCAGCAACTTGACCACTGGTCGAATACAGTCTGGAAGATCTTTCTGATATGTTGAGGCAATAACACGACAGCTTTGTAATCTTTTTAAAAAAGACAATGATACCAAATTACTTCCATGAGCAATAACTTTGTCTCCCAAAAATAATTCTACAATTAAACAACCTAAAACCTGAAAATATAATAGAATTAACACATAAATTATATATATATAAATTAAATAGCTAAGATACTATTAACTTTTAAGTGATGTATTTCCTGTATAAAAATGTTAAAATACTAATAAAAATAAAATAATTACTTGAATTTCTTGAGCCCTCCGATTTGCAATGATTTTTTTGTATGATGTCATGTCTTTTGTACGAAATCCATTAGAAGTAGAAGATTTTAATGGCTTAGCACATACTCCATTCAAGAAATTATTTAATGAATCTAGAGTAATTAATGGTGTAGCAGGATTATAATCAGGTGGTAGCTATAATTGATAAATATTAATAAAGCAATAGAAAATAAATGATTAATTCATTCTTAATTTTTACAATATAAATGTTTACTAAGTACAGTGGTATCATTTGTGGGATGTAAGAATGCATGTATGTATTATTACATACATGGTATATTTTAAAAATATTTATTATTTAAGTCTGGATTTAAATGTCCTAAGCACTATCAAAAAATGCTCAAAAAATAATAAAAAATGCATTCTAAACACAATTATGCCCTTAAAAATGACCAAAAACTTGTTTCAACAATTTTTGAGCAAACAAAAATACAAGAAACTATATAAACGCATATTGACTAATTAGTTATTACAGGTTTGAATGCATAACACAGCCATTAAACGCCTATTCACACTATAGATAGATAAATATGTTATAAACTTATCGAAATCATAAATAGTTGGAACAACATTTCTTGAGCTAATATTTTGAATTACCAATTAAGTTTAATCTAAAAATGTATATAATGTGTAAATATGCACTAAAAACATTAAAACTAACAATTTTACATAAAAACTATAACAAAAAAATGCTCTAACAACTCCAGAACTGCTAAAAATACAAAATACAAATTTAAGTTTTCAATTTTCTGATGTATGAAATGAATTTTGTGGGTAGGTACAATTATAAATGTAAAAAACTGAATAAAAAATGTAATTTAACAAATTAAGTTTGTATTACACTGTATTACTGCGATAATTTAAATTAAATATATAGCATAACGGGTATTATAGATATCTGTGTAAGATGTAATTACATACTGGTTTTTATTTTGTATGTTTGGTTTTATTTAGGTATGTAAAACTGTGATTATTGTAAATTACTGTAGTTTTACAAAATAAAAAAAGGTATTTTAAACTATTTTTAATTGCATACAAATCCTAGCTCAACTCATTATCCCACAAAAAAAAAGTATTTTAATTTTGAAAGCAGTGTGATCAGTCGTGAAATAAGTATCGACTATGGACATATATTTCATATCCAACAAAATAATGTAAAATGACACCACTGACCTAGTATCAAAATGTATTTATAAAGAAATAAAAGTACCTATGTTTACAAGTACTTACACAAAGTGGTATTTTAGACATATCTAAATATTTTATGAATCCATTTATTGATGTTTCATTATCAGCAGCTACATTAATATGTTGTTCCTCATTTAACGGAGGGGTTTCTTTAACCATTCAATTTAATTAAATTAAGAGTTTAATAAAATATAACTGATATATATATTTGAAATAAGATAGATCCATGAACTTACTTAATTTAGGCATGGTAGGAGGAATACGAGAAAAATAAGGTGAAGGTAATAGTCTTTGGGGATGTGGCTGTGTAAATAATTGTACAATGCCAGATGAAGATAGATAGGTGTGGTCATCACACAGTTGAAGACACACATTTTTTGATTTCACAGCAGCTGAACCAGATAATCTAACAAATTAAAGATGTCCGATAATTATAAAAAATAAGTATAAAAATCATTAAAAATTAGTAGTCTTTTTACTTGTATCCAAATGTTAAATCAATCCAATGATGTAAACGCTCTGAAATATAGTTGCTTTCTAGTATAGCTCTATGTGTATCTACCAAGTCTTGTACATTTTCTGCCCATGTTGGAATTCCCAAATCAGGTAATTCTTTATGTATAGACTAATGAAAAATTATGAATTAGTGCTAATTATTTTTAAAATTTCTCCTAAGTATTCTTAATACTTTAAAAACCGATGGATCTGTAAAAAACTCTGGTATACATTCATCTGGAGACCATTGTTGCATGCGTTGTATGCTTGTAGGATATTCTTCTGGTACAAATTTTGTTCTAATATAACGACAAAGGACTGATCGCGGAGTTACTCGAGATCGATACACATAGTAAGTTATTTCTGATAAAATGTCAGGAACATGATGTGGGGTCTAAAGCATTAAATTGTATAGATTATATAGTCCATAATACATAATAATACTAATAATAATAATAATAATTTTTTAACACATACCAATATTGAAGTTTTCTCATCTCCTATGTCATAAGTCAAATCTAACTGCCTGTCTCCTTTATTTAGTCTGTACTTTGATTTGGTAAGGTCACGATAATTAAGTCCAGCTCGAGAACTAAAATCAGTTACCCAAGGAAATACATGATGGCATTTAGGATCACCATATTTTCTACCAGCTAGTTTATTCAAAAACATAATGTAGTCAAAGTTGGACATATTTCCACGAACCCACTGTTCACAAGTTTCTGATAAATTCTCAAAATTCAAACTCTTAACTGTTTCATCATAGCTATTATCAAATTCATCAGCATCTGAAATATTATCTGTGATTTTTGGAAGTACCTATGAACAATAATGTTTAAGATAAAATCACTATTATACGTAGGTATATGAATTATAATATATAATAAATATCATTGGCCTACCCGAATCCATAATTCTGGAGAAACAATGATATCAGACAAAGTAACATCACCTAACACAAGTCCTTGGTCATGGGTGTGTTGCATTGCATTCAAAAGTTGATATAAAACAAATAGTGGACGAGCATGATTAGATTTTAATATAGCTGGACTATAATTTATACAATCTTGTAACGAATGTACATTATTGGTTTCCTAAAAAAAAGCATTTAATATTTATATTAATGGATTACCATAAAAATAACTAAAAGTAACTTACCTGTAGCAAGTAAAAATAGTTATTAGTTTCAAAAACTAAGTTAGCGGACAAAATGTTGCCATGAGATTCATTTTCCGCTATTGAGGATATTTTACTACGCAATTGTTCTTGTGAATTAATTATTGGACAGTTATAAAAACGGGTGAGTACATCTCGTATTATTGCATCATGAGGAGACAGACATAGATTTGAGCAAGCTAATTTTTCTCTACAAAAAAAACCATCTGAAAAATAAAATGTATAATAATTGTGTAACATCAATCCACTTTTGTTATAATGTTAGCAACTTTTACATCATCAAATAGGAAGAATACGTTACCATATTTTTTATAAGCTTCTTTCCACAAATTTTTTCTATTAGTAACTGTTACATATTGTAACTGTTGTGAATAACTTAAGTCTTTATCAAAATGCACAGGTTCGTGTCGTCGTGCCAAAGGAATCATAGATTTATCCACTTTTTGTATAACCTTCCAAAAAAAATTATTCAATATTATTACTTTGAAGAATAATCTGTGGGTAAAGTTAACATACAGTAATTAAAACATATATCCATGTATCGCCCAAACTCTCAATTTGCTGGACTTTTGCACGGACATCATCGTTTGTGAATATCTCATGATGTAAAAACGGACGATAAATACCATTTAAGAAATCTCTGTTAAACAAAATAGTACAATGAACAATAATTTAAGATCGCATAGTGCAAAATGTTTACCTAAACCAAATCCGGTGGACACTGGCCAGAAATCGTTTGGAATTATTAGTGGACTTCAAATATTCGACAGGAATTGTAAGGTCTTTTGAAACAACATCTAGCCAAGCCATGAGTAGTGAATTTAAGAATAATAAATACGGTTATAACACATATCTTATATAAATTAATGAACGATAGGTAAATTTTGAATTTTTGAATTTGAAATTTGAATATACTATTATTATTATTCTATTATGGTCGATTTTTTATCTTTCTGTTATCTATTATTTGTTATTATTTAATATTTATTATTATCACAAAATTCAATTTGTTTTTTAATTTTTGATAAGACCACAGACTGCTTAAAACCACAGATTATACAATCTGTGTTAAAACTATATAAAAAGTCGCAAGATTGAACGACCACAGCCTCCGCTGCGTGCGCTAGGGTTGCCACCAGGGACTGGAACCTTTTGAATTTATCGATATTGGTTCTTCAAAAATAAAATAAATATTCCGGTTCGGTTCTGGTTCTTTGATGAAAAAAATAAAGGTACCGGTTCCAAATAATTTAGGTTCTGGTTCCAGATAATTTCGGTACCGAAAAGTATAATAATTTTAAATAGTTATCCGGGATACGGGCTTAATTAATAGTATGAGAAATATTAGAAAACTCATTATATGATCATACATAGATTATACACAAAACTGTAATACCTTTAAATTATGATAAATAAAATTACTTTATTTTTGAACCTAAAAGTACCTTTTTAATTTAAAATATCCTGTTTGGTTCCGGTATTTTATATATTAAAATAAAGGTTTCGGTTCCAGTCCCTGGTCACTATCATCTCTTTCCAAAAAATCTAAAAATAACGTTCATATAAGTTAGTAGTGAAATACACTCCAACGTGTATACATTTTTTAAAGCACGAATTCATACCTCTAATAAGTACTAACACGCTGTAGCATGTACTTCGGAAAACCGATCATTTAAAACAGCTGTTTTTGGTATTTTATGCCATTTTGCGAAATTTCCACAAGCAAATTGATAAAAGCCTTCACATAATGGATCTACAGATTTATTCATTGACTCAACTAATGCTGTATAGCATTTTTTTATAGCTATATTATAACAATGTATATAACATTAATTTTAGGATATTTATGTATTATAGGTAGATGCTTATACTAGGTAATCAATTATATTAATGATTAATTAGATGCTTCAGATGCTTGTAAGCTGTAAAATGTAAAATAAGCTGACCAGATCTTAAGTAGTTATCTGTTGTATATGTCAGTATTTGGTCTTCCGTCTTCGTTAGGTATGACAAAAAATGAAAAATAACGTTAGGTAGGTACAAACATTATACCTATAAAATAATTATTCGGCTAAAAAGCTATATACAACAATACCTCGTAAGTAAAAAAAAAAGTATTTTGAGATATATAATATACATCAAAATATACCAAAAAAATGAACACATAATTAGTGAAAATACCACGTATATAGTAATATATTATTATCTATGCGTATATCCCAGAAAAATCCACTCAGAATATAAATGTTTCAAAAATCCACAGTTGTTCTTTATTTTTCGGTAAAAATGTTAATTTTTAAATTGTTAACAAATATTAATTTCTCTTATATTTTAGATTCTGTAATAAGAGTGAAATAAATTGAGTATGTGCCAGATGGCAGATTGCGATATCTCCAACACAATAAAATTCTGGTTAGCACAAGCTAATCGCTTAATAAAAACAAAAAAATGATTCTATTCATGTAGTATAGCACTTAAAAATTATTTATTTATTTTATTGTTACTATTATCAATTTTTCGTACAATAGGTTACTTATTATTTTTTTATTATTATAAAATGTATAACCCACACACAGCAATAAAATACCTATTATTACCTAACACGTTTCCTTCCATAATATGTCATAGTATAACATATTTTAATGTTTAAAATATTATAAAAAATGGGTTTTAAGTTGTATATTCGTGATCTGAATATGTTTTGACACAAATATCAATATGCTTACAATATGATTTACATAATATATTTTCATCACATCTAGACACGCGGTAGCGTGTCAAGCCAAGTTCTAGCTAACAGAACTGGAGAGCAGCAATATTACACATTACACGAACCATTTTGAGCAACTTTTGACCCCCTCATAACTCAAAATATATTCCACATAAACATGTAAAATTTGGCTCATATATTCAGACTTACGAGATACATATGTGCTCCAAATTTCATAAACACGCCTCAAACTGTTATTTAGATATTAACGTCCCAAAATCGTCATTTTTATATCACTGACTGCAGACTGACTGACCTATAGATCAAAATTCTAACCCAGATCCAGATGACCTAGAAAGTTCAAATTTGGCATACAGATAGGTAGTTACCACGAGCCGCCACTGATTAGGTATATGTATTGTTTTAATATGTACATTTTACATACTTTTTTATTGTTACGTGTTGAATAATTATTAATGTTGCAGCCCATGACACTAATAAGTAATTTGCTTCAATAAATACATAAATATTAAAATTTATTATTTTAAATTCATAGTTCCACCTTCACTAATAATACCCATAGGTGTATTATTATTAGTTGTATTACTTCTACCTATAAACAACTTAATACTTTGTATTATTCTGGTCGTGTACATGCTAAGAGTATAGAAGTAAAATCGGAGACATTTGCATACAAAAAAAACCTTATGATTTAGTCGGTATGACACAGAAAAATTTTAATTTCTTCAAATTTTATTTGAGATGCTTAGAGAGGGTTTTTTTTTGCGAAATGTACACCTGGGAAGTGAAATATATTACACCGTACTGCATAAAAACACAAGTGAATCGAATGTCCAGGGGGGTAATTTTTTGAGAATCGTATTATGTATTTAAATATTTAAATAGAACGAAATAGAAGCAGTAAAATTAACAAAGGGCTGTGATTAATTTAATGTGGGTGTCGCTCTGCTCTACAGTAGGTTACAAGTGGGTTACTGTAATGGATTGAATTAAATTTGAATTCAATGATATAATATCATTGTATAAGAAAAACGATTCTGGGCGAAGACGGTCAGTCAGCCTATGACATTTCTACGTATATTTAATGATATTATTATGAATAAAGTAATTTATAATATATTATAACCTATTTACGTAGAACTCCGTTCTAAATTTTTCAAACCTCGGCTATAAAAGTTGAACATTTTATAAATTTTTAACTACTGAATAATTGGTAAATTTTCAATTTGATAAATTACGTCCTACACACTCAAACGTAATTTTTTTATCCCTTACAGTTGTATTATTGTCTGGAAACATACATATTATTATACAGATACCTGATACCTATACTGGCTATACTAATACTTATAGAGAAAACTAATGACTTTTAAATCATCAATAATTATTATTATACAACATCCAGCTGTGGTATTAAATTATATTCATGCATATAAATTTGTTGGTTAAGTATTGATTTTCACAAGATCAATGATATTATAGGGTTTCACTCATTTGGTTAATTAGTGCTTCAAAAATGAACTAACATCCAATCAAAATTTTATTTTTAATCATAATGTATCAAAAATATTGACTACTTTTCTATTGCCGATTAATTTTACAGAATATTCATTAAAATGCTACACTTGTCTTGTAATTTTTGTAAATGATCTTTTAAGCATCTTTCTAAATGGATGCATTTATGTTATGATCTTAAGATTGTATTAATCTTCAACGGTTAAATAACATTTTTTACTTATATACAAGACAAATAAATTCACTATTTTTCATTATGAATATGCTGGGTTTATTTTAATATAATATAATGTATGGATAAACTTACAAATATCTATTGGTTACCTATTGTTTAATATTTATTATAATATGATTTTTTTAATGAAAATAATTATTCAAGTCGTTAATCAAGTGGAAACTAATAAATATACCTATTATATAATATGGCCTATTAATAATCTAAAATTGTTTGACATTTTATGAATTTAAATATCATAGTTTATATTTAAAATAATAACACTTGGACAAATCTTATGAAATGAGTACCTATCTCTATACATCAGGGATGGCCAAACAGTCGATCGCGATCGACTGGTCGATCTTGGACGATTTCTAAGTCGATCCCCATTGTTAGAATTTTTTAATTATTCTTATATATTTGCAATTTAGTAGATCCACTTATTAAATTCATATATTTCGGATTAACCTGTTAGTGTGAAATGGCATTTTTTCACCTGAAATTTATAATTTATAGAAGCTGAGTAGGTTAATTTTAGACTTTAGCACAGCGTCTTCGCTTGGTCATGATGTGCAATGACACACTTCTACATCAACAGTAAAATGTTAATACATTTTAAAATTACTTAAAAATTTAACATGAAACATTCATTTAAGATAACTTAACACTTTAATTTTATTATTTATATAAGTATGTTTATTATTAATAATAAATATTTTTTTTACATTAGTCGATCCTAAAAGAAAAAATATACCCTCAGTAGATCTTTATCAAAATAAGTTTGCCACCCCTGCTATACATAATTAAAAATATTATTTGTATTTTAAATGTTAGTACCTACCTACTTATTATAGATATATTTTATATTTTGTATGCAAATATTACAATGTATATTTGTATGTTACATTAACGTTCTAACGAAAAGTATAAAAATTTTAAATAGCTATCCGGAATTCCCGAATGTGGGTTTAATTAATTAATAGTATGAAAAAATCAGAGAAATATTAGGAAACTCATAATATGATCATACATAGATTATACACAAAAACATAATACCTTTAAATTAGGATAAATAAAATGTTCTTATTTTTGAACCTAAAAGTACCTTTTTAATTTAAAAATTACGGTTCAGTTCCGGTACTTTATATATTAAAATAAAGGTTCCGGTTCCGGTTCTTAATATTTTAAAGATTCCGGTTCCAGAACCGGTTCTTTTAGGTTCCAGTCCCTGGTTGCCACTTTAACTCACGTACTACGTAGTATAGGGTTTATTTATGTTTTTTGGAAAATATATGCTTTATATTGAACCATGAACCATTGGACCTTTTTAGATTTTATAGATTGTACGATTACGCATTTATTCATGTGCAAATTATGTAATTATGACGTTTATATTTAATAAACATTTAACCATGACATTCAACATCCTCAAATATTTGAGTGTATCTATTATTTAAGTATCTAACGATAATACGATAAACATATCGATATAAAACGATCGTAAGTAGAGGAGGGGTTAGAAAAGGTCATTGCTGCTTGTTTAATGATTTCTGACTCCAAGTACAATTTTAAGAAGCCCACCTCCAACAGAGAATGCTGCTAAACAGCATTCCCGGCACACCCCCCATCAAGTGCAGCAGCTGCTCGGGAATGAGCTGCCNCCCCCGATAATAGGGGTGGAAACGTGTGGGAGCCAATTACAACGGAAGATCTACCAGCACCTGAGGTCCTTCTGAAAACTATATTTTGCAAATGTGGCTGCCGGAAGCAATGCGTGCCTCCACTGCCAAGGGAAATGCCTGAACAACGTGCCTGTTACAGATGAGGATGGCGAGGACGACATAGAGCCCGTTCAGCAAGAGCCACCCATTACTGCCGACGAAGATGCCATGGACTGTAATATTGACCTAACATGGGCACACAAGTTCAAAGAGGATGAAAATATGATTTCATATGAAATAGAGAGTATAACATTAAGAATTAATTGAGAACAATGGGATTTACAATCATTGTATTGATGTAACGAAACTACTTATCTGTAAAATTAAGTGTGTATTGTCAAAGTGTATTATCATTATTTTTGTCTGTTTTATTTAATAACTTTCTTAAAAGTGTAGCCTCATATATTATTAGATGAACGAACAAAGGTGGTGGGTCAAGAATATGATAATATATAAACAAATTTTCTGAAAATTGCAAAATGTTATGAAAGTTTTAAAATAAACTATATTATTTTATATTATAGCTTCTATTCTCGGACCTCGGTCGTTATGCGAGTGCCGCACTTGATAAGGATGATAACTTTAATAAAGCGAATTTTTTGTAGATGGTGAAGGGTGGAAAAAAAGTTTCTGAGAGGCAGTGATTGAAAAATATATGGAAGGGGAAGCCCACCAAATTTTTTGCTCTAATTGCATTACCGGGCAGGTTGGAGATTAATAATTAACATATGTGTATGTATACTGAAAGGGAATTTAAATATCTAAAACTTCGTTTCTATGCATATTTTTCGTTTATAAATAGGTTTAGACAATACGATGGATTGTTTGAGGAATATAGTGAGGTAAAATGATTTTTTTTGTAATATTCTACTTTATTCGAAGGTGTAACTCGAAAATGGTTGCGAATTTGAAAAAAAAACATATAACATAAAAGTTTTAGATAATTTCATGAGCTTTATTTTGTTATAAAAAAATTTCCCTCCGATGAACCGTTTTCGAGATATAAACGAAAAACCCAAAATGCGTATCTTTACTCCCCCCCCTAGGTGTCAGGACTTTTGGTATGCTAAAACCGGTATACTACCAAAAAGTCCGAGGTAAAAAAGTCCTAGGAAAAAAAGTCCGAGTAAAAAAGTCCGTGGTTAAAAAGTCCGAGGTATAAAAAGTCCGAGGTATAAAAAGTCCGTGGTTAAAAAGTCCGAGGTATAAAAAGTCAACGGTGGAAAAGTCCGAAATATAAAAAGTCCATGGTGAAAAAGTTCGGT